>JAFBJR010000078.1:3527746-3648265 GCA_016785285.1 Brachirus orientalis | reverse complement strand
TTATAAGTCCCAGACTCTCCACCAGTCAAACAGAACTGAAGAAGCCTCTTGGATGAGAGGCGAAACGTCTTCAAGAAATTCAACTCCAGTTGCCTTTTTTTTTTTTACTACACTTTGGACGCTTGGCTTTAGGGTTAAGATTTAAAATAGGTACATGGAAAAGGTAATTATTAGACAATAATTGGTCAAAGGTAAAGATTTGTAATGTACAATGTTTATGAGCGTCCTCACAAAGAATGCCGTACGAGCATTTGTGTGTGTGATGGGAGATGGAGAAACATGAAGAAGAGGCAGTTCACAACACACAAGCAACGGAAATATAATGAGGAACCAATAAGAGCTCTGCACGCTAATAAACCTTCTGGTTTATATAATGACATTCCAATCCCACAGAGCAACACAAGATCAGCACCATGATGCTGTTGTAATTCAAGCCTTGAACTCTGAAGTCTTGTAAATTGCAGGTCCTGCGTTGCCATCTAGTGGGCATTCACTAAAACTACTGAAAGCCTCTTTTGCCAACTCTGGTCATTTACATCAGAGTCATATTCACTAAAATAAGCCATGGATTCTAGGAAAGAGAGAGAGCATTTAGTGGAAAAATCATGGCATAAAAACTCAATCTATTATGATTTTTATCTAAATTAATAAGAAAATGTTGGGACATTTAACAAGTTCTTAAAAATTATTTATATTTATTCTTTCATTTACATTTTCTGCCTAATAATTCCCTACTCAACTGTGGCGAGATACTGACAAAGTAAAACCAATCAAACACTGAAGCAGACATGTAGATCTGTAAGGCAAGACTGCGAGTGGAACAGTCATAGAGCTGATTTATTATTATGTACTGAGGTAAGTGAACGACAGCAAATGTTGCATCTGTAGCCTCAGGCCTCCAACAGACACACAGTCCTCAGCAGCATGTATTTGTGAGGACACCATTTAAAATGGTTCCGGTTAGGCACAGGAGAAGGCAAGGACTCAGTGACATCTGAACTAGGCCACAAAAAAAAAGGCTACAAATTTGCCTCAGTTCGATGCGAGGACCCTCGGCTGTCATTTTGCAACATCTGTCCTTATGCTTCCGCTGCAAAAGACAATGGAGAGACAAAAAGGGTCACAAATTCAGTGGACTTTAAATGATTACACTAAGACCCACGGGGAGACAATGTAAAGCAATCAGCTCATATACTTGTGAGCAGATGTTTGACAGCAAGAGTGAAAGTGGGAGCCTCGGTATGTTTGAATAACTTAGTAACTAAGTTAAAAGTCCACTGCTCCAGGTGAGGCTTGAACTCACAACCTCGGCATGTCTCTGCAGGCTACTGTCATATAAGTACCGCGCGCTAACCGATTGCGCCACTGGAGCTTCGTGGTGCAGTGTTCTACCTCCAAAACAGCAGAAGAGCCTTAGAATTTGTATTAAATGGGAGATTAAATACAAATTAGAATTACAATTAAAAGACTTTAACAAACTTGGCTGCTGAATGAAACTAAAACATTTGTGATTTGTTGTGGGTATGTTAGTTTTCCCAAGATAAAACTGTGCTGTTTCAAATGTATGTATGTCAGTGTCTTAGAAGTCAGCCATAAGCACGTCTCCCTTGTGCAACATCATTACCTAATGAGAAACCTCAAAAAAATAATCCAGTTTATTCTTGCTCCACAACATTTATTCAGATTGAATGAATAGTAAAACTTGTTTGTGTATTTTCTTAAAATCTAATCCAAACAAATTAGAAGATTAAAGGTAAATAATTGCAGCTTTCAAATGTTGTTGCTGAGTGAAAGTGGACACTGTGGTGTTTGAAGTTAGTTGCTGATTAGATATTTCTATTCAGCTACCAAGTTAAGACAAATTCTTTGATGATCACAACATCTGGGTGTAAAGACTGAGGTCTTTGTTACTTAAATAGTCACTAGTTCTGCCATTTGTTTGTATAACGTTCTAAGTGAAGTTAAAAGTTCACTGCTTTGGGTGACGTGTGACCTGACAACCTCAGCATGACATTACTGAGGTACAGCTTGCACCACTGAAGCCTGTTTCTCAGGAGCAGTTTGTCTAATTCCGCCGGTTCTCATGTCACATTTGAGCACAAATGTGGGCTTCTTTGATTACAAATGCAAAAACTGCAAATACAGTGACATTTTTCAATAAAAAAAATCATCTTGCCAGGAATGGAATCTAAATATACTGATTTTTTTAAATGTATATAATATATATAGTATATAATAACCTTAATGTATGATTTAATGTTTTCAATACCAGAGAGTAAGTCCTTTAGACTGGAATGGTTGGAATGTTGGACCACCATGTTCTCAATGGTCGAACTAACTTAAAAACAGCACTGATTGAAGGGAGGTTTGAACTCAGTACTACTGTATTTCTTTAGAGTTGACTCTCTTTACATATAACAAACTGCCCAACTGAGCAACAAGATTGAGACCGTGTTATCAAGTATTGAATTAAGAATCCATTTGAATTAGGAATCCAGAGGGATTGGGGGAATGAAGTTAAGGGTCGAGAAACAGGGGATGGGAATAAGGGGAGAACCTTTTCTAAAATAATGATAATGTAAATTATCTCCTAAAATTCTGGCGTGTTGAGGTTGAAAGTGTGGCTAAGCTTCCTGGATGTAGAAGAAACTACGAGTCAAAGTCTGTGTCACGTCGTGTTTATTGTTCGGTAGCTAAAACGCAACCATTTTGAATAAAAAAAACACATGGATGGGTGATGTATATTTACAGTGCAGCAGGTTACCATAGAAATATATTCCCTACATGTAACACAGGACGACTATATTAAAAAAAAAAAAAACAATCTGTCTGTGACAGAAGTGCATTAAAGGCTGTTTAAAAAAACACTATTTTACATGATTTACCTGTGATGCCAGAAACCGTTGACGAAAACAGATGGTTCTGTGTCAGTACGGCACATTTAATGATTTAGAGTGTCATTTCTTGGCAAGTTTTAACTTCAACAAAATCCAGAAAATGGTCCTTTCATTGTTGCGATTGTAAACAAAAATCCTCAGCTCATCCTCTGCAGGCATATGTGAGGATCTTTATGGCCACTGGGTGGCGCTGTTGCATCACTTAAGAAGAGAGGCAAACACAAGCCTTGGTGACTTTCCTCCTGTTTGACTGACCTGAGATTAGCCCAGCTACAATTCAGTGAGAAAAATCAATTATTAGTCCATTTCAGTCAAGTTCTGTCCTCATGCATGTTGTTATTTTTAAGTCAGGTGTGTGGGGTCTGTTGTAAATTGCCATAAAGTGGAGTTAGGTGTTTATACCTCCATAAGAAATCCTGAAACTCTGGTTGTTTTAAGAGATTCCTGCAGCATTTTTCAGCTGCATTCCGAAATGTTATGAGTCCAACATCAGTTTCTCCAGTGGACATTTCAAAGGCTGTTGCTCAGGGGAGGTGAGCGTTTAAGTCGTATTTCTCACAGAACTTGTCGGTGATGGGGATGCAGGTGAGGTACTCGCACCAGTCACACTTCACGGGGTAAACGTAGAAGAGAACGGCCAAAGCTGCGAGCAAAGCCAGGAAGACCAGCAAGAAGACGCAGATTTGGACCCGCTTACGATACATATCTGAACGCCCAAAACTACAGACAAGAAACCCAGTGTTACTCATCTCATAATGAAGGTAAAAGAGCAGTTCAATGAAGTTTACACTATTTTCAGGACCAGAGACCCTTCTCTAAATTCACCTACCTGATGTATGGCAGGAAGGCAAAGGAGAGGAAGAATCCTGACACAAAGCCGCAGATGTGGGCAAAGTTGTCGATCCACGGCAACAAACCGAAGGAGAAGAAGAAGACTGAGATGGCCAGCAGCTTAGCAAATGCCCACCACGGTCGCTCCAGGATCTGCCAGCTCTGAAACAGCTCCACAAACAGACAGGCCAGAATACCAAACTGGCTGCCTGCAGGGCCCACCTGAGAGACACAAATCCAATCTAATATGATTTGATTTATAATGCAAACAGCACAATTGAACAAAGTGCTGCACAGAAGAAATAAAATACTAAAAAAATTAAATAGATTTTGCTAAAATAGATAAAGATGAAGCTAAGAAAGAGATTTAGATATAGTAAAACAACAGAGACAGTGAACTACAAACACACCACACTCATTCCAAATTAAAGGCTAAGGAGTAAAAATGAGGTTTTAAAAAGAGATACAATTTTTAAAAACAGTCCTCAGTGACCTTGAAGGGACATGGGTTTTTTTAAATAAAGTGTTAAAATATTTTAAAACATCTCAGAATTGATCTTAATATGTACAGGATGGGGAATATGTGCTCTCACATGCAGACCGAACTGCAGACGTTCAAGCCCCAAAGGTGAGTATTCCAACAACCTGTGTACGAAACTTGACCAAGAATTTTGCTGCCACTAAAGCTTGAACAATTTAAGGCTCCAAAAGGTGCTGTATCTCTAATAAGGTTTTGCGTCTATGGAAACTTTGTACCTCTGCTCTGTACGGCAGGAAGATGGCTGATGCCAGGTTGCCAGTGATGCCACTGAGCATGTAGATGATGGAGATTCTCAGCCAGCCAGCCAGCTTCTCTATGTCCCTCAGCACAGTCATCTGGAACAACACTGACACCAGGCAGTGCAGGATCCTACAGACACACAAATACACACTGATATCCAATAATGTCTAATGCTGACCATACATTTACTGATTTTCACATTTTACTGTTTTAAGAAAATAAGTTCAGTCACCCAGCATGAAGGAAGAGAGACAGCCAGAGTCTGGAGAACTGGTCTGGGATCTCTGGGTTGAGAAAAGGCAGCAAACCACACACATCATCCATACAAGCAACCTGATGGAGAAAGACATGAGCAAAACAGTCAGGCCTTTGGATGCACTGCCACCCCGTGGAGGAAAATGACAGTGTTGAAATGGGCCTTTCTCAATTAAAGTCCGTTTGAAAATATAGAATTTTGCGCTGTGTTTGTCCAACCTGTGAGCAGAGAGTAGCCTCCTCATGGAAGTATCCTCGCATAAAGACACAGTACTCTCTGGAAGTGATCTCACATCTGCAACATGACGCACATCATCAGCTTCATCAAAGACAAATAAAAAAATAAGAAAATTCAGACATGTATTACTAATTGTGCCTGGATGGATTGTTATTGTCCGTACCGTCCTTTGGTTCCGATGCAACAGGGCCGGCCTGTGATCGTGCAGTCTATGTGGGGAAGGTTGGTGTGGTTTCCAGAGTTGTACCTCGTACAAATCTACAGATCATAACCACAGAGTGTGTTTTAAATCACTTTAGTCAGAAGTAAGTTTCTTTTACATCACTTCACTCACTACAGCACATTCACAGCCCTACACAGCTGTCTTGTACACATCAACCCACTTACGGCCTTCAGTGAATGTAATTTTACTCACTGGCCACTTGGTGATGTCATCCGGCCATTCATGAGGTGTAACTGAGGCGGGCTCAAGGCAAATTCTACAAAGTAAAATGCAAATGGTTGAAAAAAAAAAAAAAAGAGTGAAATACTAACACCACAGTCCACACATGGAGGTACAGTAGGAGTTGAACGCCTTTATTACAGGATAGACAACGAAAATAAGAGTCGCAAATTAAACGTTAATGACATTTAAACTATAAAAACAGACCAATCAGACAGACGAGAAAGACACATCAATAGAATATGCAACACAATCAAACAGAGAGGAAATAATAGAGTGAGAACATAGTGTAACCTGAGTGAAAAAATAAGAACTTGCAAATTGATAAAACCTTACAGGCATCAATTATTGTACTTAAGATTACATGTAAAGATGTGTCACCAGTATTGACCCCAGCATTAGTGCTTTTAGGCGACAATATGCTAGGGATGATGTAATGACAGTGTCTTATTATGCTACCTGGGGTCCTGATGGCAGACTGCACCATGCTGCCGTAGTTCACCGTTCACAGAGGGAGCGCTGGGGTGCTGAGGCCACTTCACCCACACTGCCAGTGTACTCTGCAGTCAAAGACGAAGAAAAAACAAAACAAATGTATGTACCTGTACGTTAATATGTGCCTTCATCAACTACACGCTGCAACAAGAACTTTTTTAAAATGTTTCGCCTGACCGAACACTCCTCTTGTAACGTCTGCAGGCAACCGGAGCGATCGTTCCTCACGCAGCAGCCTGACTCCCTCTCTCTCGCTCTCTTCTCCTGAATTAGTTTCTGGATCTCTTGGTCTTGCCTCATGCACGGGGAAAACTTGGCCCCGAGGTGGATCAGTGCCTCCTGCAGGACAGTGAAGTATGACAATATTATTAACAGTAATGTTTGTGCCTAAACACGTTTTGGGGGTTCAAAACTTTATGAATTGGGGTGGGTGCAAAATGAAAATGAAGCAAAAGTAAAGTGCTTCAAGCGAAAATACATTAGTGTTTAGCTCTATATCTACACCACCGATCATAATAATAACATACATCAATAATGTATTTTATTTATAAAATGCATTGCATTTAAAATTAAAAGAGTATTTTATCTAAAAATATTGAGTAACATTAAACAGCCAGTGTTCATAATGATTATTTTTCCATTTATACAACAATTAAATGCTACACTTGAGCTAAGTTAAGTATATTTACAGAGATAAAACTGAAAAGATTGCAAAATAAAAACACTCACTGAGCTTGGACCGACCCAGAAGTTTTGTTGTTGCACAAATCTCACATTTTCATAAACTCCTTTGTTCCTCAACACCTAAAAATGAAGACACTTAAATGACACAAGCATCAGTTTTTTGGAGGAAATCCATGAAAATCAAATTAAGAAGAGAGACTTTCTTTCTGGTATGTCATAGCTGCTGTAATTCCTTGAAGCTCTTGAGAAAAGGAGGGGTGGGCAAAGAAGTTGTCTGTATGTCACTAATTCTCACACGTTGGACCTTTAACATTATACGGGCTGTAAAGTACAGTATACTTACAGAATCAACAGTTTCATGTTGGGAAAAGCCCACTGGAGCAATGCCGTAGATAGTCACAGCCAGAATAGTGATGACCAAATGGACAAATGTGATCCAGTAGGTGAAGATCGGCCTGGAGAGAAAAGAGAAATAATGTCAGGCTGTGTTTGGGGGGATGTTGACAAAAAAAGTAAGTAAACGACAGAATCCGCTGCATTACCTGTGATCATCCATATCCTCAAGCTGCCTTTTGACAAAACTGTCGATGCGCTTGCGATACGTCCGGTTTGTGAGACGTCCGACCATGCCGAGTCCATATGGCCTCTTCTCCCGGGCAAAAAGCTTCTTCACAGGAACCACGATGCGCTGTCCTCGCTGCTGATGGCTGTTGACACTCACCACCTCCTGCTTCAGACGCAGCTTAGGTTGGACCAGAGAGCCATCTTTCGTCTTCCGCCACCCTCGCTCTAATGGCCTTTAATGAGTAGAAGAAAGGCAGAGGAAAGATTTGTAAACAGTGTCGTAACTGCTGCAAATGTTTTTCCTGATAGTTCAGCATGTAATAGATTTAAAAACTTGCAGCATCAGGTGACTCCTCTCCAGCTCATTCTTATCCAGCGCACTTCCTGTGAGCTCGCTCTCATCCACCTGTTTGAGGGCAGCTTCTGATTGGGTTTCGAAAACCTCGTCGGCATAACTCGACAACTCGTCCTGCATGTCCTCCTACAAACAAAACAAGTAGCAGTTTGAAGCGGGACAATTCATGAATATGGTCGGGTTAGAAGAAGGCACACATAAAATAAAAAACACAAAATGTGCTTTAAATCAAGGCATAGGTTGTATGGGTTAAGATATTTCAATCAGTTTGTTTTAATTTCTTATGCCCAGAGCAACAGCTGGTACGATGCTGGTACGTTACTTAATTCTGGTGTAAAAGTTAACAATTGAAATACCCAAATAAATTCACACTGAATTAGTGAGTAGATTAGTTTTACCATTTTCTGAACCCGAATTAATTAAATATTAATGTTATGGACAGTAACAGTCACACTATGTCAACAAAAAGGGCTACAGAAAACATGGAAATGAAGACCAGCTACCAGCTACTTTTGTGATTTCTGCATTGTTCTACTTCTGTTATAATTTCCGACAGGCTGTAGAATAGTGCTTAATACCAGTCCAAAGTCTGTCAACATAGTTCAAGGCTTGTCATGGGCATTTCAAAAGACTTTGGTCACTAAAATGTTGTAACTTAATACAAATTTCAAGGTATTCTTACAAAATTATTGTTGGATAAAAGCAATCAGCTGTTCTCTGGGGCTCAGGTAATTGCCTTCTTTAACTAACCTATTGCAAATGCCCTGTATATCGTTAATTCAGGCATATTAAAAGGTAGCCGGGGGGGTAAGTGTATGTAAAGTGTGTCTTTCTAGTGCTCACTCTGGTGAAGAAGGACGTGTCCAGATCGTCAGAAAAGTCCACGGTGTCATCTTCAAAAAAACTAGGGGGAACAAAACTGCGCCTGCGTTGTCTCCCTGTGGCGGTGTCTCCTAATGTCCGACCCTGACAAACAGAAATACACAAACAATTGTCATCATCTACTAATATCGGATTGACTAAGTAAATCAGGTCAAGATTTAGCAATCAAAAAAGTACAAGCGACACATGTAAAATTGAATCAGTCTCGCATCAACTGCTGCCTACTGGATATTTTCTCTGTTTCGGAACAAGCCACATTTAAAGTCACTTAAACGACTTTTCTTCCCCAAATCTAGTGCTCAGTTGGAACTTCATCAGGTCATCTTCACCATGTCTACATGCCTCAATAATCGAATCAGCCAATCACATGGAGTTTGCTTCCATGTGATTGGCTGATGAGATATTTTTTGTTAACCAGCAGGTGAACTGGTGTACCCAATAAAGTGGCCAGTGAGTGTGTACATACTGTATGGAACAGAAGAAGTCAAGAGAAGCAAAATATCCTGATCCTGACAGTTAAATGCCAAGCCTTTATTGTTAAAGAGTGGGACTGATATTTCGTGGCAGCAGTGGCCTCTTGTGCGTCGCTGGATTATTCATTTCTGGAGTACTCTAACCCCAGCAGATATCTGAGTATTCGCTGTGTATTATCATGGACCATCTGCTTGTGAAACGACCCTTCTCTGTGGTGGTAGATCCTCTCACTGTGTGTTCATCATCTGTACCACACAGTGAGTCATCAGCACATTACTGTAAAGTAAGACTTGTAATCCACAGCACGACAGCTGATCCTATGTTTTACATAAAATGCCTACACGCATACGCATGCATAAAAACAAAGATTGACTGAGAAATTAATCCCATCCATGCATACACGGGAAATGTGATGATGGAGATTAAAATGTGTGCATATGCGTGAGAACTCAATGTTTTTTGCAAGAAGCATTTTCTTGCAGTCTCACAGACTGTCTGTTGATTAAATGTGTGTAATTGTCTACAGTGTACGGACTAAAAATTAACACCTTCATAAGTGCTGCCGCCGCCTTGAGACTCATGACAGCGACAGACTCCCGTTTGCGTCGCCGCGGCAAACGGTTGAGGGCGGAGCGGGAGCTTGAAAAGGAGCAGAGGGAGGCGGTGCCGGGTGTGATGGAAGTTTGTGGAACACTGAAGCCGTCGACCTCTTCCACCATGCGGAAGGCACGACCCCGTGCCAGGGGGTCTACAATCTGCGCACACACAGACACACACACACACACACACTTAGTGTTTATAATAATCAGTTAAGCAACATATCGGTAACCCACAACACAGGAAGAGGGAACAGTAGGGATGCACATAGACATCTACACTAGGGTTAGTTTGATGTAATTTGTAGATTTCAGTCACATGATAACTTAAAAATTAAAAAAGATCTGGTAAAAAAAACATTTGAATTTACTGTCGACTTCAGAAGAGATTAACTTTACATCATCGCCCTTGGCCACTTGGCCAAAAATCAAAAAAGCTTGACCAAAAGTGTGCTTTTTTTTTTAAATCAAGTATGGACAGCACATACTATACACATACACATACTACGTAATATAATCCCACACATGTAGTTAATATAAAAAAAATGCTATGATAAATGATAAAAAAAACAATGATAAATCAAGCCCTAGAGTTAAATTACTTTCCAAGTTACTTAAAAACATTGACTGAGGATCCTCAGTTAATTTACTGAATTTACTGCAAAACCCTAACCCTGAACTATAATAATAGTAATAATAATAGTATTTCACATGAGTAAATAGAGCTAAAAAATAAAACTGTTAAGTGGGAAAACAAGTAATCAACATATATATATAAAAAAAAATTTATGTAGCAGGGAAAAAGTTAATTAAAAAAAATTGGAATTCAAATCTAAAATTCTTTTAATACGTTAATACTGCGTTAATATCATGTGTTCCCTTCCTTCAATACTTTCAATAATAAGCAGTAACTAAATATATGGCAACTGATCTTGATTTGTATAAACCTGATCAGACTATGATGCATTAGCTGTCTCTACATTGCACATAACTGATTTGATAGAATGGAATTTAATGTACTTTAATGAAATCATACACATTGTGATTGATATTAATATTAAAAGTGTTTCCATCAGCCTTTTTTACACACATTTTTAATTTGCGCATAAAAACACATGAAGGGAAACACGGAAGTTTTGAAAAAAGTCTTGAAATAAAATGTTTATGCTTGAGGGAGATGAAAAGGTTTTTTTTTTATTATTATTATTATTATTATTATTTTTGCAAATAAAAGAGGACGTTTAGAAATTATGTCCCTCCCACTTCTGCATTTCATTGTACTGGACAAATAGCTAAAATGGTGGATACAGCAGCCAAGAGGAGAAGTGTGTGGCCTGATGAGGAAACAACAACATTCATCCACTTAGTGCAAGAAGCAAATATTATTACAATAATAAATTTGCAGTGTTTGCACCACCTACTGCTTATATCAGTGAAATAACCCCCAATAATTGCTTCACAGCCATTGATGAAATCACAAACACATGCACATTTTCCTAAAAAATAAAAATGAAATACATTTTAATTAAAAGGAAAACTAGCTATAGGAATAGTCGTTATAACGTGCGGTTGTAATGTGTGCAACGTCTTCGCAAAAAAAATCCTCAGCTTCCATCAAACTAACCCCAGAGAAGATGACAAAGCAAAGAGGTGAAGCAAGCGCGATAAATCTAATGTGGAACAAAGCAAGAGAGTGAAAGAGTGTGAGAAGAAAAAGATGAATCGTCCCGTTTATTCCTCTATCCCTGCTCATGCCCCGAGGCGCTGGCCTACCCTCTGCATGCCACAGTGGTGGTGACTGGGGTGGTGGGGTGGGAGGTAGAGGGGAGGGGGGGTCTCAGTGCTGGCCAGGGAGAGGTTATCCTGACTCTGCAGCTCCATTTCCCTCATCACCTGAGGCTTCAGACCCCCGTACAGATGGCCGCAGTGCTGCAGGCTCTTCCTCCTCCATCGCTGGGTGCTGTCACTGTCTTTGCTCACCCCAAACCAGTCGGCCGTCCCCCTGCAGAGAGAAACGACTAGAAACGTTAGTGAAGTGATTCGTGCACAGCACACAGCTCTGCGCTGAAACAAGGTGTATAACATTTATAAAATAGAGATTTAAGCTTTGGTCAATGTTGATATTGCAGGAAGAAGAATCCAAAGGACGCCACTAATGTGACATTAAAGATGCCGCCAGCCGTTAAACACCACGATCAGTCAACCAATGGTGATAGTGTGGCCACAAATCAATGTATTGGAAAACAAGTATGGAGGTGTTTTCGGTTGACTGACCATCAGTCGTTTTATACTCAAATGTGACCAAATACGTCGTAGACGACCTCTGACCACAGCACCAGGGGTGAGGGCACATTCAAGGTCAGTGTGGCCATTAGATGATCTTGGCCCCTTCACTCCTCTTGTGACCACAGCAACCAAGATCAATGTTAATACTAGGTGTTAGCAGGCGCTACAAGTGCCACTAATGCAATTTCCCAAATTGAAAAAACTACAGATCCTGTTATATTCTGTCCAGCACTTCGGGCAACTGTGGTCGTAACTGTAAAAACTGTGGTTTTAAAATGTGCTGTATAAAATAAGTGAATCAGTATTTGTAATTAATAAACATGGAACATTACACTTTTATACTTTTTAGTACCTTAAATACTAAATATAAGATGTTTGGTTTCTGATAAGTAGTAATTTTAACTGACCTTTGACTGCATAGTGAAGAAATCTTTCAAGATTTATTTCAGAATCAGCTATGATCAGCTTAAATTTGATCATGGTTATATCTCCAATGCAGCATGTCAACACTTCAGACAAGGATTCCCCATAGATTCAGCTCTTTTACAGTATATTTGTCTGTCTTTATCTTTCTTTGTGAATATGTTTGTGTTAGAAAAAAAAGAGCTTGGATAAAAATGTCGTCTTTCCTAAAAAAAAAAAAAAAAAGGCAGCCTAACAGAAAAGAAGCAGATGTTGCTAGTCCTGCAGAAGAAGGACGACCTAACGTGTGTGTTCCTCATTTCAACTGATTCACTTTGTGCATCCTGGTCCCTTTTTTCCATCAACTATATGCCAGGCTGCGTGTTAACCGTGCAGGAGTGGGATAGGCCATGGCAGGGAAACTGTTTAGAGAGCAGCACGCAGTAATAAACACTGTCATCATCACGAGACGGGCCAGCTGGGGAAGCCTTTTAAGGCTGTGCAAGGGGAGGAACGGGGGGGGGGAGTGTGGTGCCGATTGTCGTCCTTCCAAGGAAGGATGTCAAGGAAAAAAAACAGGTTTGAGAAGGGGACAGAGACGGGGACAAGACTGGACCTCTCTGAGCTGAAGAGGAGGTGAAACAAACAGATGAGAAGTCATGAAAAACACTGAGCAGTCATGCGGGAGGAGGTCGTAACGTGAAAATTTACTGACACAAAACATGTCAAGCTCAAACGGAAGATTATCATAACATCTACAAGCCTATTGCATGTTTATTTAGTCAAGTGCCAATTTCTCCTGTGCTTTTATGCATCAGCAAACATATACTGTACAGTACACCATGTTCACCCACTCACAACACCCAAAATAAAATATTCGTAATTGCATATCAACCCCACCACACAAATCCATCACACAATGAAGATAAAAGCGATGTTCAGCCACATTAATTCACTTCCACATCCTCAAGGTAATTCTGGTACACATGCATCTGCAGCTGCGGTATCATTTACAGGCTGTTTTTGTCCACGTGGAAGGAAAACTCCAAGGAGAAAATCTAAGAAGACAATCAAACAAATGCGACCACTGAACACACATAGAACGCAGCAAACAGAATAGACGAATGTCATGAAATTGTTCAAAATTTGGCATTTAAGACGACACGTGTTCTTCACTCAGGTAACTCATTTAACTGTCATTAACTGTCATTATTTCCACAACAAAACGTTTCCTTATTTCTGTGTCAAAAGTTGGAATTTTAGTGTCATGGAGATCTGAAAGTAGTTCCACATCAAGACGTTGAGAAAATTATAAGATAAAATAAATTGTAAGAAAATAATAAGATAAATTACCAAAATTGTTCATCATTTAAATATCTCACACACTTTTATTTTGACACTTTAACAACTTCAATAGTTTTACTCAGCAGCAACTTTGATAGCATGTTGTTGCTAAATAAATTTCTGAAATGTCTTTTTCTTTTGGACAATGAACTGTAAAAATGTTGAATTATTCCTAAAAGAAAAGGATCAGGACTGTAAAAAGAGAGAGCTTGGCACATATATACTGTACATATAGATGTTGAAAATTATAAAATAGTCTGTAAAACTAAAAGCTATATGAGGGCATGAACAAAACATGGTATTTACAACCAATAGCCAACATGTCACAACTGATTCTGATTAATTTTTGATCAGTAAATTCTGCTGTGGTTGAGAGGAGCCGCAGCACACCCACCTGTCCAGTGAGCTCCAGGAGAGTTTCAGGATCTGGGTCATACCTGAGGAAAGCTGGGACTATGGAGATGTGTCGCCTCCATCACCAGCATCACTGACATCCTGTCCCTGTTTACCCTCTGACCCGTGTTAAACCCTGATCCGCTGAACAAACGCTGATCCACCGCGGATCAAACAAATAAAATGTTCCATAAGGAGATTTTCTGTGCCGTCCAGGCCAACAGAGCCTTGCAACTCTCACTGTTACGCAAAGAGAGGAAGACCACGACGCGTCCACACTCGGTGTTAATTCTCTGTCATCAAAACTGGAAGGAAAAGCTGGATCCGGAGTGTCCTGATGTGAGGAGAACCACTTCCACCAGCTGGACTAATTCATTCCACACACAATGAGTGGGAGGATCCTCAATTTTCTGACCTCATGTCACCACCAGCACACAACAGACGTTTCCATATGATTGTGGAGTGTGTGTGTCTGTGTGTGAGGGGACTGTGTGAATGTGTCAGTGTCTGGCAGGCCTCCCAGAATCCATCCTCCAGAATATGCATAAAAGGATGTGACCTACTGGGCGAAAAGGACAGCGGCTCTGGTCCTTGTCAAACTGAATACACTCCCATCCAGTTCAGAGCCTGCACGATCAACATCATTGAGCTCCTTCTCTCTCTTTTTCCTCTCTTTCTTTCTTTCTTTCTTTCTTTCTTTCTTTCTGCCTTGCTTTGCATGAGTGTGTGTGTGTAAACACCAGCTCTCCCTCTGACATACCAGCACTCCACAGGAAATGGGAGATGAGAAGGAGGGACAGCAGAAACACAGAACATCATTCACATTAGGAGGGAGACGAGCTGGGACATGCCTGAACATGACACATATACACACACTCACACAGGAGGGTGTACAAAGGTTTAGCCTGGCCTCCCCACATCGTGGCCTTAATTTAAAGGGATTGCTTTTTTATCTTATTTTTTTAAGTGTGGTTACATATTATTTCAGTCACTTAACTTGAGACTCCCCTTATTAAATGCATGCATGTTTAAGTCTACAACATCTTAAGAGGATGTCTGTCGCTTTATTTCACCATCAGACAACCCTCGCTGAGGGAAACGCAGGTTCATAAAACACCAAAGTCACAAAATAACACAACTGAACTTATTGATGATGGAGGCAGCAGTGGATTAAGAATTTTGTGTTATGATGTAAAATTAATTGATTTTTCCCAATGGTCAGAAAATGCTGTCTAAAGGTGAGATGGGATAAAGTGAGAGACTTAACTTTTACAAGGTGAGTCTTTTGTTAAGTGGCAGCCATTTTTGTTAGAGCGTGCGTCATACAGCCACACTTATTACAATATTTGAATGATCCCTTAAAACTTAAAGCCATATACGTATCCTAAATTTGTGGCCAGATCTGTCATTCAAAAGCTTTCCCAGTCCTCCATATTAACAAGGAGTATGGCAAATTACTACAGGAATGTGTAAATCACACACAGAAAACACTTGTTTAAGTAACTAGTAAAAGATTCATCCTGTATTTATAAACTCCTTTGAATGGGAGGAACATGGACTCACCTCTGACAACACATTCACACATACACTCTGCCCTCAATCATCACACAAACATCATTCATTTCTGTCTTTGCTCACATAGCTACACATACGAAGCTAATAAACCTCGGCACGATAAAGTTAAGTCGCCAAGCTGCTTCGTTGAGGACAGTGTCTCCAGGTTTTAGTCTTGGCTCCACGTTCAAACACTTACATTTCATTTAACGCAGTTTGAGCGTCGGCTTTGATGTGGCCAACATGGCCGGCAAGGCACACATAGCCTGTCTGAGCAATTGTACAGTTTTGTCTGCCTCAGAGCATGTGGTGCTGTGTGTCACCTGGACTGACACTGATACGCCACTTTGTGCTTTCTTTTTGTGTCGCAGACACAAAGCGTCCACAGCTGTGGCACAAAGACATTAAAAGCGCAAAGGTTTTATCTGAAGCATGAAAACGCAGTCAGTGGACATCGAGGGTGGGGGAAAAAGTCTGGGCTGTAAACACAAGCACTGACGTGTCACCTTTGAGGGTAACGTGGTAAACTTGTTTTTTTTTTAACCCACTTAACAGTTATGTAGCTAGAGTAACATACATCTTTATGTGTAAATTTTAGACCTTTTGTATTGGAAAAGGAAATAATATGAAACCCAAATTCCAATATACAGTATATCACATATACAGCTTCACTGAGCACAGACTGGGAAAAAAGAAAATAAAAAGCAGAGCCATTACGGCTCTTTATGTACCGCCATGATCGTAAGTTAGTCTCTATCTTTGTCCATTTGAACTTTGTTGCTCCGTTAATAAAGCATAATGATTATTTTTCACTGTCAAATGGACCAGCGTGTAACATTTAGGAGCACTTATTAGCAGAAATTTAATAAAGTACCCATAATTATGTTAGCTTATGAAATTAGCTTTACTCTGAAAATCGTTTGGTTCTTGTAGCCTGAGAAGCTGCCATCTCGTGCCGCCATGTTTCTACGGCAGCCCGAATGGACAAACCAGCCAGCGTTTTGCTTTTTGAAGTGGAAACTCATTGAGCAACTCAAAAAAAGAATGTCCTCGTCTCTGGTATGTGAGTGACGCTGTAGTGACGTGCATGGAAAAGGGAGAGGTGATCTGATCTTTGTTACAGTCTCACCATGAAATGTCACTAATTCTTACACACTGGACCTTTAATTTTCCATGAAACAGGTGTCAGAAATGGGGGTCGTCCTAATCAGAATCAGAAGAACACTAATTTAGGTGTTGCCAATTAACTGCTTTACTTGGAGCTATATTTCCAGCTGAAAATATGGTGCATTATGTTTGATTTCTGTGAACATTTTTGGGTGGGCCGTGCCTTTCACTGTGACGCCTTAAAAAATATTAATCTCAATGCACTCATCCTGTTTTTCCATTTCACCTCATCTTCAGTAGCTGTCAGATTGGAAATGCAGCCTTAATTTATGTCTGATATTCCATGTAATATTTACTAATTTGGCCTTCTCATTAAAGCAGCCTGATGTACACAGTGGAAAACCAACCATCACACATCTACGGTCGTCACCTCCCTCCCTGTACCTGATGATCTGTTTGGGTATAGATGAACGCCGCCGGGTCAGTATTTTGGGAATGCAGGATCGCCTTCGAACGGTTGACACCCTCCTCGGGCTCCTCTGGCCCTTTGGTGGAACGGTGTTGACGCGCTCAAAACGCACTCTTTTCTCACTTTGTACATATACAGTACAATGCAGCAAGAAGAGGAGGAGCAGACAGGGAGGCAGAGAGGGAAAGCAGAAACATAAACAAAGCCAAAATCAAACAAAGCGGAAGACAAAGAGAGAAAAAAAGATGCAAAGATTAGTTTGTAAGTAAACCTTAACTTGAATTAGTGAATAATTTAAAGGTCCAGCATGTAAAATGTAGCTGAAGTTCATTTAATTTGGTAGAAATTGAACAATCCCTTCATTGTGGTTTTGTTTCGTGACCCCAAAATGAGCTGAGTCAGCTCTTCTGAGGCCACCATTTAGGACCACCATGTTTTTACAGAAGCCTACAATGTTTTTGAGTTTTGATGCTAATTTAGGGTTCTATAAGTTCTCCAACAGACTTGGGCAAAATGGCTGAGGGGGGGGTATATTCAGCTGAAACTCCCATCAATAAATGTTGTTAATTTTTACACACTGCACCTTTAATGAAGAGACTTATTGCTTATATAAAAAAAGACATACAGAAGAGATATCAGCAGGCAGAGAGGAAAGGCAAGACGTGTGTGTGTGTGTGATCATGCATACATCTTTGTGAGGAGCAAAAAACTAATAACTATGGGAAGCGACCACTTGGCTGGTCATCACAGGTCAAACAAGATGTTTTAGGGTTCGGGTTAGACATTTAGTTGAGGTAGTTAATGTTCGGGTAAGGAGCAAGGAAATGCATTATGTCAATGAGTGTCCTCACTAAGAATGCTGTACAAAAGGGTGCGTTCGTGTGTGTGGTTAACCTCCTGATAGACTGCGTGAAGGAGGGCTGTCTCTCCAGTGGAGGTCTGAGGTAGTTATTTGAAGTTTCCAAGGCAGCGATGCGGCTCTGAGGGTTTTCCCCTGGCATGCTGACACTGCGCAGGCGCTTTACTGGCTGCTACACACACACACATACATGCAGAGAAAACACATGACAACGCTGACACTAGCACTAAGGTTTTGTCATTATTATTTTCTTCTACAGCAGCCCTACTGTGAAAGAAGCTCTGTTGCTTTTTTTTTTACCTGTACGTGTGTGGACGACTCGTCTGGTGTGAGCTGGATGGTGGGAATGTCCAGTTTGAGCCATGGTGGCTTCTTCCTCTGCAGGCTGTTGTTCCTGCTGCCCGGCTCATCCATGCTCACTGCTTCCACCTGCACCTGCCAGCTGGACAACACAGACACACAAACAAAGCACTGAGTGTGTTGGACAAACATATATATATATATATACAGTATATCAAAGATTCAACAGAGTCATGTTCATGAATTGCAGCTTCAAATGAAATTGTACCTATTTATTTTTTCCCTTTAACAATGTTTCAGCCTGTTTGTTTATTTCTATAATTCCCTATTTTATTTACTTTTTATTTATTGACTTATTCGCTGTATTTATTACATCTCATTTTTAATTTGGCTTATTTATTTTCTTAAGGCATGACCTCCAGATGTGCAGTACGGCTTTAACACTGTGGATTATCTGGAGTTTCTACTGCTGTGTTCTTACATGAGTTCACGCGGATATCAGCAGAAGCTTATACCAGGGAGCTGACATGATAATCTCTGGAGAATCTCCATGGCAGATTCTTTATACTCACACATTCAGCCCCTCTGGAGAATCTCTGGAGTTCAGAGTACATCTCATAGCAGTAATTATCTTTCCCCGAGGCTGAGGTCAAGAGAGATAAAGAGAGTGTAGATGCATGTCTCTATAGTATGTATAAAGATTTAATTCATAAAGATTTACATTTAAAATTGCTTGAGGAAATTTTGCTAAAGGGAAACCTCAAAAGTTAACTTAATAGAGGGGAGGATGGAATTAGAGGGGCAAAGTATGAGGCCATGCTGACTGCAAATTAATCATTTACAGTTGCAGCATTAATCACGTCATCCACTTAGTTCTCACACTGCATGAAAGATTCATTTAAAACTACTCTGCTCCAGGTGAGGCTCGAACTCACAACCTCGGCATTGCTCTGCTGAATACTGTCATATAAGTACCGCGCGCTGACCGATTGCGCCACTGGAGCCTCAGCAGTTCACACCATCCAGTAGGGTTTTCCTCCAGATGAGTAACAGTGTAACTCTGCTCCAGTGGCACAAGATGGTGCTGCAGTCGTGAAAGGTAGGGCCTGACTGTTGCACAAACACATGCCCTCTGTGCAGGGACACAACACTAAGTGCTGCTGAGACTGGCTGTTCAGTGTGATGAATGTTGTTTTCATACAACGACATAAGAATGAGACACACACACATACATACACACAAACTGGTTTCCATCACTTCAGAGGACATTACATTGACTTACATTAATTTCCTGGAGACTGACTCTAACCATAACCATAATTATTAATGCCCCAAGTCAAATCCTAACCTTGACCCTAACCTTAACCTAACTCTAACCTCAGCCCAACTTTAAAACATGTCTTCACCTTAAAATGTAGTAATTTATATTATGGAGACATGATTTTTGTCCCCATAAGGAAGACAAATCCCCATGTCCTCACAACATAAGGAATACCATATACACACACAATGCAGCTATTTTTTCTTAGGACACTGCATGGAGTTTCATTCATTTGGACAGTCTAAACAAAGCACTATTGTAAATCCTAATCCTAATTAACCTGTTAATGCTGAACCGTACTGTGCACCATTATGTAAAATGGCTGATATTCCCTATGGACTTTGGTGCAGGCACGTGAGTGGCTTTAAACATCATTTTCCAGTTCGTAAGTCTGTCTGTGCATCGGTATCTCGTACAACAACACTACAAAAACACCACTTTTAACATACTCTCACTTGTCAAGGACAGTCAGCTCAGTCGTTGAAAGGGCATTTTGTTTTTGCTTCTCGTCTCTTAACATTTACACAAACCAGCTGCTCTTTTGTAGATCATAATCTCCAGCATTTTCTCCAGTGTGAACTCGCTGATCTTTGTCGAAGGTGGGTTTTTAGAAAAATAAATGAGTGATTACTCAGATACAGATTTCCATCAAAACACCACAAAGAGCAGCTTTAAATTGTGACTCCCAGCTCAACTGATGTCAAATGCTCTTCTCCTGTGGATTAATCCCTACATTTTCTGAGCATCCAAGCAGAGAATTGAAGAACGGAAATGAAAATCTAAAGGCATGTTGACACAAACTTGACTGCACATATCGTTGTTTTGGTCTCTCTGCGGTCACATGTGGAGGCCAGCACGTTCTCTTACGGTCACGGAGGATAAACACACCCCTGCAAATAGAAACCTTCACAAGAGCAATCCTTGACCACATCCTTTGCTTACCAGTGCACACTGTGTATGAACACGAACGCCGCCACTCGAGGATGTGCTTAAACTACGAAGCATGACAATATGCAAACCTGTGTACACGCACATCCACAGTATACAAGGACTTACAGTTCTTATAGGATGAAGAGATGCTGTGTGGTTCAAAACCAATCTTCTCTGTTTTCTTGTTTCCACTATCCATCATTTTTTTATTCCATGATCACGCTTTTTTTTTTATCTGGAGTTGGGTTGGCAGGCAGATTAGGGGGCTGTAATCCCTGTGCAGTACAAACACATGACATCGTCCTGCTGTCAGGCCTCAGACACTCACACTGAATCCTGTATGGATGGTGATACCCTTGCAACTGTGTCACCAGCAGGAAGCGATGTCTCAGATAAGCAGCAGAAGTGAAAGTTACTGTCAGGTCATTCTGGGTGCTGGATTTTAATATGAAAGTGAGTTATTTAGGACTGCAACAATTATTCAATTGATCAGTTATGTTGAGTTTTTTCGATAATTTAAACAAAGTTCCTGATTTTTCATCTTTTTAAATGTGGATATTTTCTGGTTTGATTGCTCCATTTGACAACAAAATAATTAAAACTGACAAAACATCTGACAACAAAACATCTGACAACATCATCATCATTTCAAGGTTTGGGAAACAGCAATCAATTTCTAACAATTTTCTAAACCAAACAAATAGTTCATTAATCCATTATGAAAATAATTGTTAGCTGCAGGTCTAACATTTTTTTCTATTATACTGTTCCTGGATAGGGTGAACAAAAAATTGTTTTTAAATTAAAATTTCAAATTTCAAACAATGCAATTAGCAAATTGCAAAGGCTGCACCTTAAGCAGAATGTCTGTTATATTTTTTTGATGATTTCTCATGATATGTGGTAATCAAAGCTATAACACACTGTTTATTTAGCTGAATTGATCTGAGTTGACCTGAAATTACAATTTTTGCTCAAGGAACTGCCACAAGGACCATAAATTGTAGAAATGGTTGTGTGTGTTTCTGAAAAACTATCTACAGGCCTGAATGCATTTAGTTTAATGTCATGTAACTGGCTGGTAAGATATTTGCATTGACAACCAGTTTCGGCAGGAGTACCATATCAAGTAAATATCAACATAACATTTAAATAAAGTGATTTTTGACCAGAATTTCCCAACATAACCATTGTCTCGTTCACACCACTGTTAATACGATTACCTTCTGTGAAATATCACAGGAAATGTGAAACTTCTCTGCAGCCTTGCAGCCTGCGTTTGTGATTGTATAGGGGACAATGTCAGAGCAGCAGAGTAACATGGTCTTCTCTACATACTGTGACATCTCCTGACATGCTGAGGCAGAATTAAACAAAGGCGTCATTTTGGCACAGATGCAAGGCTTGTACTGACACTTCTCCCTGACTGAGGCAGGAAATCACTGTGGCACATTCTTTTTTTTTTTTGGTCAGAAAAAAAGCAGAAGTTGATAGATATTCCCCAAAACCTCAAAATGATGACTTCCTCAAGTTTACTGTCACAGAGGAGCCGTGAAACCAAATATATTTACACACACAGCTATTAATTCATTATCAAGAACACCGAAAATTCACTAATCAGAGATTGCCTCTAATCAGTGATGTAGAAATAATTGTTGTGGCCCAAGAATAGATCATTGTCAGAGGTGCAGAAGACTGACTGACTGTGCACGACACAACAATTATGGACTTAAAATGTCAACATCAGTCGGTATTTTACAGTATTTCCTCATTTGAGTGATTCCTCCCCATTATATACCAACACACACACACCTGTCTAAACACAGCTCTGCCTGTCTCATGGAGTGTGTCTTACATCTTGTTAACACAGTGAGCAGTTCATTAGTCAGTCACCCACTGAGCTGCTACACTTTCACACTCATGACACTATGCACAGAAGCTGGCATGTTTCCCACACACTCGCACACAAAGGAAAAGTATGTGTTGCATTTTTAAGCCACTGTCAAAATTAAGAGAAATTTACAGTAATTTACAGCTTTGCTCAAAGAACCACCTTTGTCTGTGCTTGCGCTCCTTCTGTTACAGACCAAGTTTCCTTAAACCCTTCTCTACCTTCTGTCACCAGACGCCTTTGAAGCTTTTAATGATGTGTATTCACTGCCCCTCTCTGGTGATGCCGGGTTTTCTCATTCATTTTACTAAAGTGCATCAAAATGTACATCCTGACTTTTCCATTTCCCCCTCAATGCGCACACTCGCCCTCAATGAAAACATGGCTGCCAACAGAAACATGAGGAAAATCTGTTTTTAGACACTTTACAAAAGGCTCACCTAATTAAACAAATACCTGCTTAAGCCTGTGATATCATATGAATACATACACAAAATATACCTAAGAGAAATTTATTCAATTTCTGCCAATAAACCCTCTTAAATGTTACACTTTTCAACATGCAAACAGAAGCATATAATCAGAGCAGAGGTCAAGCCTGCCCCATATTAGAGAATTTTCAAATATGACTTGCTTTTAAAAAACTTGGGAAACCACAGACCCGACAAACCTTGTAATCAATTTTCAACTAATCCTGAGAAAGCAAAGATTAGACGATCCAGTCAAGATGCAGGACTCAACTTGGCTTTTACAAGTTATGGTTCTAAAACAAAAGTACGCAACATCTGTTTCCCGGTCAACTCACTCTCATTGGTTATAGCCGGGTTCTGTTCACGCCCCCAGTCGCTTTTCAGTCGTAAATATCAAACATGTTTAATACTTATGATTTGAAATTGGGAAGACTCTGATGCCTCCAATGACTATAAAATCGTGTTTTTAAACCCCTCACACTACAGTATAATTTGGCCAGATTATCTGTTCAAACCAGACTGAATTGGGAAGGCACCCTCGATTGACAGAAGGGTAAAAAATGTAGATAGATATTCCCCAAAACCTCAAAATGATGACTTCCTCAAGTTTACTGTCACAGAGGAGCCGCGAAACCAAAAATATTTACACACATACCTATTAATTCATTGTCAAGTACACCGCAAATTCACTAATCAGAGATTGCCTCTAATAATTGATGCAGAAATAATTGTTGTTGCCCAAGAATAGATCATTATCAGAGGTGCAGAAGACTGACAGACTGTACATGACACAACAATTATGGACTTAAAATGTCAGCATAAGTCTGTACTTTATTTCCTCATTTGTGTGATCACCCCCATTACATACCAGCACACTCACAATAGCTGTTTTGTGTGCAATGTTTTGTCCTGACAAACGCAAAAAAACTGTCGATGAAGTCAAGGCTAAAGAGACAGAATCAAGTTATGGTTCTAAACAAAAGTACGCAACATCTGTTTCCCGGTCAACTCACTCTCATTGGTTATTGCAGGGTTCTGTTCAATTGTAAATATCAAACATGTTTAATACTTGTGATTTGAAACCGGGAAGACTCTGATGCCTCCAATGACATTAAAATCATCTTTGTAAACCCCTCACACTGCAGGATAATTTGGCCAAATTATCTGCTCAAACCAGCCTAAATTGGACAGGCACCCTGGAATGCCTGAATTACCAGATTGGGACTGAAATCTGGCCAACTGTCCTCAAGTGTGGGGTGGGCTTAAGGTGTACATGCTTCCTCTGCCCCTGAGCGCAGTAATCTCTTTTTATGGCGGGGAAGAGATTCAATTGGCAACTTGAAACCAGGGCAGAAGAGAAAGCTAAAATCCGTAGCGACACTCCCTGCACTCCTGGCTCTGCATAATCAAAAAGTCTCAGATCTTTGTCCATCAGAAAAATGCCTCCTCTGAAAGCCATGAACAGATGATCAAAGGATACTGCTATTAAGTGCTTGGCGTGTGGCCTGTGGGGAAGTTGCTTTCATACATCACAAGCAAGAAAAGCACCTGGACAACAAGTATTCATAACCCGACCCACTGCAGTTCACTTCACACCCACATTTTTCTGATGAAAGTGTCTGCACAGGAAGGCAGCTGAGAAGATATGTGGTATTGTCTTTGTAGAAGCGGTCACATAAACCCTGGAGCTATATGTAGCCTGTACTTCTCATGCATCAAATATTTTAATATTAGAAGTTTTCAAAAAGGTTCCTACAAGCATCCACTGGCAATATGTCGACCCAGCCATGGCCACACACACACACACACACACACACACACACACACGTGCCTCTTGTCTGCAGAAGACCTGGTTAATGTCAAAGCACAGAGAAGAGGAAACTACTGCAGCAGATGGAGAGATGAAAAAAGCAGAGAGGATTTTTATGTCATTTGGGAAGAAAGATGAAAGTGGTGAAGGGGTAGAGAGAGAGAGAGAGGAAGAGAAAATAATCCACAACAAAGTCTAAAAAAAAAAAAGAACATCAAAGTATGTGGAGGGAAAAGAGGGATGGATGTGAAAGAGACAAAATCAGAAACACTTGTCTTCCTTGTACGTGCACATCCTCTAAACATGTGACACCCATTTGCATAGTTTCAGTGTGTGGGCTTGCAGCACAGCGAAAAGCTGCAGGAGATGTGTGTGTGTGTGTGTGTGTGTGTGTACACACATGCATGTCCCTGCTTGTTATTTCATACCTCTATTTATGCATGCAGTGAGTCTGTGCACATGTCCATCTACTGTAACTTCCCACGCACCAAACATCTGCATCAGTTTACATTGTTCTGCCTCTGAACGGGAGCATAAACGCGGAGATAACAGTGCAAGAACACTCCACTGTTATTCTGATGATTGATAATACAGGAGAGTGGTTTTTAAATCCCAGACACCAGCGCAGAATATAATAAAGGGATAGTTTTGTTTTTAAATGTGGTTGAATATTTTCTGAAATTCTGGAATCAGAAGTTTGCAAACTGCTCACCAAAGTTTGCACCAAAGTCCATAGAGAACATCTGTGTTTTTACCTCATGGGAGCTACTGGTCTACAGCTGCCTCATTTGGTAAGTTTGTGTCCCTTCAGTTAATCCCAGTGAAGGATTACAGAAAATCTAAGTCACAGAACAACACATTTGAACTTACTCATGGGAGGGTGGAAGTGAATATACTGTATAACTACCTTGTGCTGGGATGTAAAACTGCTGGTATTCTCTATGGACTTTGGTGTGGGTGACACAAGCTTCACTTTCCAGTCAGAATAGGCAGTCAAGTGGTGAGATAATGTGGCATAAGTGTTGTAATGATATGTTAAAGACCTAAACAGGTGTGCATTTTATAAGGTTATCCTTTCATGAAATGTCTTAAAACTGTTTTTCCTTGTGTCTTAACTGGCCGCCTCAAAAAGTATGAACAGTATCAGCCATACACTACCTTTCAAAAGTTTGGGGTCACTTAGAAATGTGCTAATTTTTGAACGAAAAGCCCTGTTTTTCAATGAAGATAACATTAAACTAATCAGAAATACACTCTATACATTGTTAATGTGGTAAACGACTATTCTAGCCGCAAACGTCTGGTTTTTAATGCAATATCTACACAGGTGTATAGAGGCCCATTCCCAGCAACCATCACTCCAGTGTTCTAATGGTACATTGTGTTTGCTAATTGCGATAGAAGGCTAATGGATGATTAGAAAACCCTTGTGCAATTACGTCAGCACAGCTGAAAACAGTTCAGCTGGTTGGAGAAGCTATAAAAGTGACCTTCCTTTGAGCCAGTTGAGTATCTGGAGCATCACATCTGTGGGTTCGATCTGACCTCGTCAATGTCTTGACTATATTTTCTATTCATTTTGCAACTCACTTGATAAATAAAAGTGTGAGTTTTCATGGAAAACACAAAATTGTCTGGGTGACCCCAAACTTTTGAACGGTAGTGCGTATGCTCTTATAATAAATGCAATCATGGTAAATACTGTATGTTACTGCACAAAACATGGCATTCACGCAGTACAGAAACACACACATGGAAGGAGACACAGTGACAGGCAGGAGAGGAGACAAAGGGAGCAGCTCAGCTGACCCGTCTATGGAGCAGTTGTGTGGTGACAGGAAGGTCTAGTGTCTAATCAAGCACGGCCTCTCCTGCAGACATGAATAGGCCTCCTCAGCAGCCATTCATCCCTCCTTCCTGCCGTCCATCTACGCAGCCAGCAAACGCACGCTGTGCGAGCCAACACAACGGCTTCCTCTGTTGGCTGGCCTTGTATGAAAAGTTAATAGTAATTGCCCACAGATGCCACATTTGGGTGAAAGGGAGGGAGGGGAGGGAATCCTGAAGTGGAACAAATGGAAGTCATAACTGTGGTTTGAAAGAAAGAGAGTTAAGTTATTCACGACTGACACTGAGACGTCTGAAGTCCTTCAGGCAACCTCTGCCCGGGGACGACGCTGTCATCAGAGTATGGAACAGTATGTGCCACATAATGGGCAGATTAAAATTCCTTTTCCATTTTTTTTTTTTTTTTTTTTGGCTGCATGTCATCCAGGCCTTTAAAAAAATCACAATAACAATACATTTATATTAAACCTTTCATTAAAACATAAAAATTCAAGAAAAGTTTAATGGATACAACACTGAACTTGGCAAGTGATTTATTTCAAGTGCTATGATTTTATGATTTTTTGTTTTATATGCAATGGCATCTTACTTATCCATTTTATTCCCCTCCCCCATGTATTTTGGTGATTACATTCCAGTTTTAATTCTTCACCCTTGCTTGTGGCTTATTTCTGTCAGTCTTACTACCTGGTGTATCTTGTTTGTTAATTACTGTCACCTGTGTTGTATCAGTTACACCTGTTTCTTGTTTCCTCAGTTTATTTATATTCACCACTCTCCTGTCATTCCTTGCCACAGTGTCCGCTTTGTTCCCATTATTTTTGTTTGCAGTCTTTGATGTTACACTAGAACCCTTTGTTTTGGATCAGTTAAGCCGATTTACTTTAGTTTATTTAAGTTAACAAGTTACGTGAGTTTGAACAAATGTAATTCAGTTAGGTTTTCAAGAAGTTTGTAAAGCATGTTTTATTTTTTGCGTTGCAATGTTACATATAATTACTAAAACCAATTAAGTGCAACCATGATAGTCAAATATATCCAAGTTTTTAATTAGCAGTCAATTTCTTTTTAGCTGTGTATTCTTTTGGATTTGTTTCTATAATCTATATTGTGCCAGGACAGTTTGGTAGATTAGAGCTAACTGACTGAAAGCACCAAAAAACTGATGAAAATGTTAATGGTAATTAAGTTATCAAATACCTTTGCTTAATAAATAATTGCTTGCATGATCTAGATTGTACCACTCCATATACTGACTGTTCATTTGTGTTTACATTAAAAACTACTACCATATTGTAATTAGGTGTTGCATCGAATTAATTTTCATGTGTATGGTTCAATGACTTTTATCTTTATAAAGAATATCTACAGAAAAAAAATAGAAACACTCGGCACTGCATTCAACCTACCAGACTGAAACACACTCAGAAGATGGAGGTTTCAGAGTGTGTGACTACATATGTCCATTATAAATCATCCCATGCCCTAATGTAAATGATCCAGTCGTGACCGCCCAGTGACCCATGTGTACCAGTGTACATTCACTGATCCTACAGTTGCATTTTAACACTCAACAATCTGTGTGACGTGCTGTACTTTTTCATTCACTCACAATCCCCTCAGCTGTCCAACTAAACAGAAAGGAAACAGTCAAATAATACAGGATGTGGAAAAGAAGTATAACTATAATAAGCCCTTACATTAAAAAAAAAAAAAACACTTTTAAAAATGACCCCCTTAAACGTAGTGATTACATTTATTTTACTTTGTAGAAATGTTTGCATACATGTGGGAAAGAGATATGGTTTTGTTTTTTATGTAATCTGTGTGCTTGAGTGCTCTGACAGTAGCGGTGTATCTGCCTCGCTGATAAAACCATCCTGTTTTTGATTCAGCGCAATGACAAACAACAAACACTGATAAGAATGACACAAAAAAAAAAAAATAAAAGAGACACGATGGAAAGAAGGAGAGGATTAGTGAAATCCGGTACCAGATTGGTGGGGATCAGGTTAAATCTTTAGTTTCAAATTTTGTCTTTCTGGACACTGAGGGTAAAACAAACTGCACACCAGCTTCTGTTTCTGCTGCCGTCACCTGTCGGACAGAAAACCCCCCCCCACAAAAACCTACAACGATCTCAGGCCGAAATCTTGTGTTTCACTGTGCAGGTATCGCTCACATCTTGGAGCGATGATGTCACTGTTAACCACAACTACGTGCCAGATCTACTGCTTTAGTGTCAAACTACTGCAAGATAACCACAGAAACGTCTGTGCATAGCAGTTGATCAAAAACTTCCGAGGTAATAGTTTATCACCCTCTTTAGTTTCAGCTTAGTTTCTTTAGTTTCAGTATTAGCAGCAGACTATCATTTTAAAAAAAAAAAGCAGTAACCACACAGAAACGCTGAGGCTGGTAGGAATGTAATTACTAACTCTGTCGAAGAAAGTCCGATTTTTGCCTGTGTTTGTCTGTGGACAGAAGTCAAAAATTCAAGGACAGATTTGGATTAAATATTCTGAGGATTATTAGATTTTGGTGGTGATCTAGATACAGATTTTGTATGTTTACATGTTTAATACAATTATAAACATATGCAAGTTTGGAGAGTGTGGGTATTTGGGTATTCAAATGTGCTGTGTGATCATAATTTGGGCTGCAAAATTATTTTTTATACTTTTTTTTTTAATAAAACAGTTGATTGCTTTCCCAATGACTCTATTAGTTGTTTCATCCAAACACTGTCAGAAAATCTGGAGAGCTGCTGATGAAATCGGACACAATTACAAGTGAAAAACTCAACAAGCAAGAAAATGAAAATGACATCTGAATACTTCCAATTTGTCAAAACATGCACTCGTAAAGCGTGAACAAATGTTACACTTACTGCTGCTGAAAAGACATGCTCTGAGTATGAATTATGCATGTCCCAACAATTGGTTAAAGATAAGCTTGATGATGCACTCATCATCTGCCTCGGCTGCTATGAAAAATGTATGATGTAAAATGCTAGAGGGCTCCTGTAACGACAAACCAGTTTTCCACACCGATGCATCCGAGTTCCGTATAAACATGAAGCTGCAGCTCAATTCTGAGAGCAGAAATAGACCTGCTATTGTCGCTGCTGTTTTTCTATCCAACCTGTTCAAACACGTTTAACACGGTAAGATCAGGGTGGAGGAGGAAAGACGTTTAAAAAAAAAAAATAAAAATATATCACACACACCTGCAACATGCAACCATGCAACGATACGCCCTCTGTACTCACACTTCCATACACAGCATGACAGCTCACATCAGACATCTACATTATCCAGGATGTGCCAGCTTCCTGTTAAGAAAAGCATTACTGCCTTCTTTTGTCTTCAATCTACATGAGGCAGTTGCAGGTCTAATGGTAAATGGTTTGGAGTTCAGGAACGCCTGCTTACAGGATGATGTCAAGCAGTTTCAAGCGATTCTTCAATTAATGCTGATATTTGGCACATGAATCACTGGCTAATGGTGTTAATACTGCGGTGTGTAACTTTTAAACAAATGTCCAGCTCAAACTGACTGTGTTTATAATGTTTAAAAAATTTATGTTTAAAAAAAGACACTGTTTCCAGTGTCCGGTCATTAAGTAAATAATGTGATGAATGTGCATTTATATGACATTAAATTGGACATAAAAATCACTAGAAAATAAAGATGATGGTAATGCACGTTTGATTAAAAAAAAAGGGATCTGGAAGCTAAAACTAAACAACTAAATGTGTGTGTGTGTGTTTGTGTATCAGGTATCAGTGATTTCTGTGGCTTCACTCGCTGAGTCACTGCAAGTACAGCAGGTCACAGGTTCAAAACCTGGCCTCTAATCCAGTTTCTCTCAGTGGTAAATCTGAATTGCCATTCCAGGTGTGTGTGTGTGTGTGTGTGTGTGTGTGTGTGTGTCTGACTGCCATCTGGCCCAGAAGTCTGCTTCCTACCCTCCTTCCAAACAGGAAGGCAAAACAAATCCTTGATGACACGGGTCAGCAGTTTAATTGTCTCTGTGGGATTTCTGTGCAGCGTCCAGAAACTGCAGCGATCCCCTTCATCTCAACAGCAGTGGCACTCTGAAAAACCATTTATCACCTGTGTGTGAGTGTGTGTGTGTGTGTGTGTGTATCGGTTACGTCTTTAGCACCCTAGGCATATGACCCTGTCAAGGCCAGTAGTCCTCACAGAGACCAAAACCTGGTCCTGATGAGGCAGAACCACATTTCTGAGGAACTGGTTACGTTTAGCCCTAAGACATGAATTGCGGTTAGGTTAATGTATGACTAAGATATATAGTCATGCATTAACTGCTAGTTAACACTTATTAGAGGTTAACTGACAGTTACAATTAATTTTGGGGTTAGCGCTTTGCTTAGGCTGTCCAAATAGATGATAAGAACAAGAAGAACAGCTGTGCAACCCATGTGCGTGTCATCTGTGTGTGTGAAACCAGCCGAGTCTGCCAGCAACTTGGTTTCCCTCTGCAGACACGTCTGGCAAGGACACTGTGTTGGCCGACTTCAGAATCTCCTAAAAATGGGAACCAATCACAAACCCCTGGCGTGCTAGAGGCGGGCTTAGCGCAGCGATGACAGAGAAGCTTCATCCATCGGCTTTTGTATCCGTCCAACGTGGGGGGCCACCGAACAGCAGCTGTCTTTCGCTTTTTCGGCTGTTCTTACATTTTATGCAAATTGCTCGATGAGCTTCCCCCCGAGCAAAAGTCATTAGACTCCATGAATAAATAGCCATCACTCCTAGAAAACTACAAGGAGCATGTTTTGCGTCGCAGATCATTCGTTTGAACGGCTGTAGTAGGTCCAACATTTTCATCTAGGTCCAGGGGTCACGCCTCCTGAAAGTGGGAGGTGACCACACCCTTTTTAGAACAATACTCAATCCAGTCTGGTGTTAGACAGGCTAACTTGACTGCTTAGAGGGAAAATTATTGAAATTGGGTTAAAACCAACTGCAAATGTTTTCTACTTTTCTTTCTATGTCACACTCACACACAAACACACACACACAGGTTTTCTGCAACAGGGTAGACAAAGGAAATAATTGCTTGGGGCCTCAAATTGAGAGGGGGTCAGTGAAAACGACAATAGACCTTCCACTGCTTTCAGAAGGCCGAATCAAGTTTCCTGAAATTGTCTGAATGCATGGACATCACATTTATGGGCTATTTCATTTGGACAGCTGAACCCAAGATTTCTATGGCGACCCACTTTTCAAAGATGGCAAACTACAGTGACCTAAATTCCAATGTAAATCAAAAAAAAAAAAAATCTGTTTATATTATAGTGCCTAATTACCAGCAAATTTGTTTGGGAACCTGTAAATATATCCCACAACCCACCTGTGGGTCCTGACCCAATTTTTAGGAATCCCTGACCTAACCAATGACTGACCCTAACTATCTTTACAACCATTTATCCCTAATCCAAACTTATTGGGGCAATAACCCTCCTTGAATAAATTTTATCATGACATCCTGATGAATGTTTGTCATATACAGTACATGTGAGTGGCTGTGTTTATATAATTCAAATACCACATAGAACAAAAATTGTTTAGAATAACACTCATAATAATGGAATAAATAAAATTTAAAAAGTAGCCTAACCCCAGCTTAATCCTAAATTTAACCAGAGCCTCAGAAATTAGTAGGACCATGGTTTGGTCCTACTAATCCAGAAAATATCTGTTTACACACACACATTGTTATACAAACACATTAATGAGGACACTTATAGACTTAACTTTAACCCTAAAACCAGGTCTTTTCAGATGTGACAGACCATGGGGACCAACCAAAATGTCCGCACATCACAAAATGTCATCGCTTTCTATGGTTTACGAACGTTGGTCCTCACAAAGGTACACAAACAGATACAAAGACGCACGCGCGCGCGCACACACACACACCTGTTCCTCTCACTTTCGTGCCTCCTCACATGACAAAGACGAATTCAGTTTTTCTTTTGAAAGGTAAAAGTCACTCCAGATGTTGGAAGTCAACCCCAAACCTCCACCCGTGACTTCACCCACACACCCACGCTTTAACCCTTCCATCCGTGCGCTGTCTGCCTGATGCTGACGCTCCGAGCACCGCGGCAGGCTGAAACTGACAGCCGGTGTGAGGAGCGTCAGAGTCCGGAGAGGCTCGCCCTGCTCCCCCAGCTTACCTTCAGTCCGAGTGCGGCTCGTGCAGCCCGGTGCAGCTCCCACGGCTCCTCCGGTGACACGCTGAGCTGAGGTCGGTCACTTCATGGGTGAACCTGGCTGCCACGCATCATCACGAGAGCACGAGGGCAAATAGTTCTGTTTTACCGTGAAGCGACGAGCGCGAGCACACGACGTTACAACAAGGGCGGGAGTCACGTGTCATAAAGATGTCAAATGTCGAAAAAGTGGGGCCGCGTTCGGTTCTGGGTGAAGAACACCGGCTTCTCGGTGAGTCGTCTGTCCGCCTGCTGTGAACGGTGCTGCCGCTGCCACTGCTGCTGCTGCCGCCGCCGCTGGATGACAGGAGAACCAGGACATTCACTGACCGGCCCACCGGGACTCTGCCTCCTCACCGGCCGGCCTTACACTGCCGACTAATGGTCATACCACGCAACGACAAGTGTGTGTGTATGTGAATCCAGTGAGCCCCAGGAGTATCAAAGCTTAAATAAATTTCATGTAGCAAGTAATGATTTCTTTTTTTAAGAAATTCTTTTTAGAAATTAATAGAAATTTGACATTAATGTCTAGTTTCAAGCAAATCTGCTGTAGTAATGTAGATAAAAATTAGAGGCCATATGAGCTCAACATTTAATAATCATATTCCTAATTTTATTTTAATTTTTCACTTTTAATTATTTTCTGGAGTGCATTTGTACATATTTCATATGTAAGGCCAACATCTTTAAAGGATATGAGTTCATAATCCATTTCATCCATAGGTTTGTAGATTTTTCTAGTTCAAACCTGTGAGTGAAAGTGTTTCCATTGTTGCAGGGTCAGCTTGAAGCCATTTGCTTGCTATGGCTTTTCTTTTTTTTTTTGCCACTTGCCAACATAGTTTTTCATAAATATTTGCCTTTATGGCTGACCACGCCAGATGCTTTTATTCAATACAATGTAGACCAACTCCATTCTTATCACTTTACAGATCTCAGCTGCAATATGCAAAAGAAATATTCCTAATTTCTTACTGCACAATATTCATTAAAACAGCCACAGTGACCTTTCACGTCATCCTTGTTCCTGCACCTGCTGGGATCAAGAGTCCACTGAAAGGGTTTTGTATTCAGAATTTTCTGAATAATTTATAATAAATAGGAAATTGTGTCATTTCTTTTTTAAAGCAGAGACGACTTTTTTTTAATTACTTTTCTCAAAATTTTGTATGATTCAAGCAATTGTACTGTATAGGACCAATACACAGCAACTGATACTGTCAGTCCTTCACTAACAGAAACCCAAGAAGCAGCAGCACACCATGCACTAATGCCATTTTTTTAAATTTGATGCCTTTTTCTTCTCTCCTTGTTTTCATGCTTGGGCGGTGCTGTCGTTTATGTGTGCTTTATTATCCCTCGACATGCTCTCCCCCCCTGCAGGGCCGGTGTCCTGTTCCTTGAACCCTCTAGATCCCCTGATTGTCCTCTCCCCCCCCTTGCAGGTGACAGACACCTTTGGTCGCTTCCTCTGATCGCCTTCACCCCTTTTGTTGCTCTCACCACAACATGCAATCGATGCAACAATGTGGTCGTGTGATGTGAAACGATGCAGCTCACAGGACACAGCTCAGTGTGGAGGATCACATTTGTGTCCTGGCCAGGTGTCGCTGGGTGTGGCAGGGATGAAACCTCACTTCCCTTTGGTGTGGTGCTGATATAGCTGAAAATGTAAACTGTGTAACCCCTAATATATAGAAATCTCATCTGCCAGTTGCCGATTAAGTGTATTGGAAGTCATATGTTGAATCTTAGTATCTTTTTGATAGAGGTTGTGAGTGCACAAACAAAAATGAAAACTAGTGTGTGCAGTAACACTTAACTTTAGGGTAATAAGCAGTAATTAACAATTAACAACTAACCCTAACAATTAATAAGCACAAAAGAAGCCCTTATAAAATGCTTGTAAGCCCAAATAAGTCAATTTAAGTTTTTATATAAAACATATACTATGTTCCTATTTATTAAAGATAATTATAAAGTTACTACTAAGATTCACAAATTAGTAATTACTCTATTACTAAGCTTTACAAAGCTTAGTAATAGAGTAATTAGCATATTATTACTTGAAACACACTTGTAGAAGTTGACAAACATCTAGACACTTAAAGATGGCTTATATATGCTAACAAAATGTTGATTGACACAATTTTGTACAAGGAAAATAGAGTCTACAAGAGTCTTAAAACCAATATTAAATGTATTAATAATGCTTTTATTAACACTTATATGGAATTGTTTATGTTTATAAGCTTCATATGTTTTTAAAGAGCGTTGATTGTTGCTTGTTAGTCACTGCTTATTATGAGGACCTTAAAATTAATTTTTAGTGAATGTATATTGGGGTCACCATATTTCCTCCGGATGTAGGTTTAAGTCCAAGTTGCTTGGTTACTTGGCAAGTGTTCTGACAAACTGACCCTTGTCCAGAGGAACGAGGCCAAATCTCTTATATACACGTGACACATACCAGTAAACAGAGATTTAATTTAAATATTTTATTTGATTCTAATCTACTGTATTTTTACTTCCAAGTTTATTTAATTTTGTTCTGGTTTTGTTATACATTTATAGTTCACACACACATACACACACTTACTTGGATACACACACACACACAAATGTCTCTCCACGTGCAGCCTTCACTCATTTACTCTCTTTGTTGTGTTGCACACTGAGTGGGAGTCACAAAAACGTGCAGCACATACAGAGAACTGCTTTCCTTTTGTACAACGTGCAGCTGCAGAAAACCAGCTTTGGGGATAATCAGTGTGTGAGAGTCAAACGGTGCTGACACGCTTTAGAAGAGGCTTTTGTTGACGTTTCTGTTGGTTAAAATTATGACTTTTCTAATCTACATGTTTGACTCTTGCTGGTTTCAACGTTTCCTGTACTTTCACCACCACATTTTTGTTCAACCTCTGAGTATTGTTTCCCTGAAATAATGATGACAGAGAAGCTATGGTTGTCTCTAATCATAGCTTCTTCTCTGTGAGGGACGAGAGCAAGGAAGAGGACTTTGTCAACATGCAGCCTGTTTAGTTTAGGCCACAAAACTGTCTGGCAGAGAATGGGTTCATCTTGGGTTAGGGGTGAGTATAGCACGCTTCCACTGCACCACTCTGCTGCTCTGTACTGCATTTCTATCCCTATATTCTCAAAGGGACAAGGTTTTGTGAACTGTAATGACATTATCATGATGTTTAACTCAAAAAAGGCAAAGTAATGCAACGTTATAAGTAGGTGCCAAGTGCTGAAAAAGACCAAAATCAAACAACCTTGTGCCACTGAACAGAGTTACAATGTCCTGAAGAGGTTTTTGCTGACACTACAGAAGAAAAGCAGTTGGTTAAAATGGATTCAGAATTATCCATTCCTCACATCGGGTGAAATTGTTCTAGAGTGTTTCTTACAATGGTTTTTTAGCATCCTCTCCATAAGAGGAGGGAGGGCACGGCAAAGAACACTGCATCATCTGCCGACAGCAGCGAGGAGCAATTCAGATATTTTTATTTTCTCCCCTGAGGCATTGCACTTTTTCATTTACATACTGGCCTGTTGACAGTAAGCTACAAAACCATCTAGCAGAGGATGGTTTCGATCCATCGACCTCTGGGTTATGGGCCCAGCACGCTTCCGCTGCGCCACTCTGCTGATCGTTGAGATCAACTCAACGATCAAGCAGAGCAGACGAGTAGATTTTGATGGCCTGTTGACAGTAAAAAGTGAGCCGTTATAGCAGAGGATGGTTTCGATCCATCGACCTCTGGGTTATGGGCCCAGCACGCTTCCGCTGCGCCACTCTGCTTCCTCTTGATAGGGGTTCTCATGAAATTCACTCAGTTATGAAAGAAAATCCTTCATAAGAAAAAGGTGGCCTTCTGATACGACTAGTAATTCATGTAGAGCAAAAAACATAACTTTGCTTTGTTAGCCCCCATTACCACACTTCATCACATCCACATATTTAACAGTAAAAATAAAAATCTGCATTTGTGTTGAACAGGAGCCACATGTTTTTCAATGAGTATAATATATTTTCAATGTGAGTAATAGTGACAGGATGCATGAGTTTATCTGCAAATGACTGCCCTATAAATGAAACATATCAACATCAATTTATACCACGGACCGTCTGAGACGACACTGAGTTCTCAAAGTAACACCATTATCACCAACGTTAGAATACAGTGGTGTAATATAGGTCGAGCAAAGCCAGCTACAGACCTTTCACAGGAGGCAGATTTATTCCCAATAAGATAATTTGCTCCCTCATCATCATCCTCTTTCTCACATATATGTCAGACACTGCTATAGTGAAATTAGATTAAGATGGAGCGACAGATAAGGTGACTCTAATTAGTATTATTTAATTTTTTGTTGTTGTTTGTTTTAATTTTCTGTGTACTCCAGTCAAAATTTCTCTGCTCAGCACACATACCCCGGTATATACAGTAGAACAGTATTTGTGATTTTCCTCCAAGTACAACCAGAGGAATAGCATGTACCATTGGTGGTACATGTACCACAGTTTCAGAACCATGGAGTTAACAAATCAGGTTTGTTTTTGATATTTTGTTTTGCTTTATTTTTCTGGTCGGAATTCAGCAGATTAAAAAATATGCTTTGTCGTTTTTATGTGTAATTTAATCGTCTTTTCTTTTCTTTTTTCAAGCAAAAGTACATGTCTCCCAAGCCTTGTACACGAATAAAGGTTACGCAGCAGCGGATTCTGGCCTGTGGGGGGCAGCATTGCGCTTTTCAGTTTTCACCCTACAGCCGGAAATGCAATTAGAAGAAGAAGAACGTCACGCCGACATGGCGGCGCATATGGTACGACAATTGTGTTTATTTAGTCGCATAGCAAGAACAAACGTGGTTCCGCTGCAGGTTAAACAGAAGACAAGTTTAAACGTAGACGTAAACAGTAATTTACAACGGAGAGTTTGGTTTGGCACCAGAGAAACAGACGACGAACAGGTGAGTGGGACGAAGCAGCCATGTTTGTTGGTTGGTGTGTGGAGGGAAAGTGGACTATAAATAAACCACTTAATTTTTTTTCGCCTAATACATTTTACGCCTGCACGAGTCTACGATATACGAGGAGTATGTAAGTTGCTTTATCTAACAGCTAGACAGTCTTATCCAACAGGAAACTGAAGTGTATATTGTTGTTGTGTTGTACAGCAACTGCTCGTTCCCGCACCAAACCCCTTTGAGAAAACTTAAAAATTTTCCTATTTCGACACACTGTAGTTTGTGATCCACTACTTTTTCCTCAGTAATTACAAATCTGTTGTCATGTGACTTCGGCGTTTGAGATTTTTCAAAGTTGTTGGTGGTGGTAGTGATATATATTTTAGTGATAATTATAATATTACAGATATTGTGAGTGCTGTATTATATAAGTATGATAATGATAATATTGCTAATATATATTATTATTATTGTTGCTAATGATGATCAGGATTATTGTGTATGTTGGGAGATTTAAATTGTTAATATGTCTAAATTATAACAATGATAATATGTTTGATTGAGTATGTAAAAGTAAATAGTCCTGACCCGATAAGTTTCTAATTCTTCCCCCTCCCTTTTGAATATGTATAGTTTAGATTGTTATGTATGATTTATGTTAAAATAAATTAAAACCATCATTATCAACCCAACATACAGGGCAGCAGTAGACCAGCACCTCTTGTATCCCTGTGAGATAATAACAGATTTTCCCTGCAGAGTGAGATGCTCGCAAACTTCAAGAGTTAACATCTGTGATAATTAAAAAAAAGAAATGAAGTGTATTTATATATTTTTATTTCTAATTTTCAGGATGTCCAAGTGCTCGTTCCAGTAGGTATATAGGTATTTGTGATCCCACACATTATGTTTGGAAAAAATAACATATTTTATTCTCTCTGCTTTTAACATGTTGTTCTCCTTCTTGCCCTCAGACCGTCTGACAGTATCTTACAGCAGAAGCAGTGGTCCTGGTGGTCAACATGTCAATAAAGGTTTGCAAAAGTTTATTTCAGTGATGAGGTGGTGGGGCGTTTATTCACAGCCAACTTCGTAACCTCATGAGCCAAGAGGAAACACCTCTTTGTAGAACTGAGGGATGCATGAGATGTTTCTCCCCCAAGATGTTCAACTCCCCTGAGATGAAAAGCCCAATTTCAACCTAACACAATCTGCAAATAAACAGTAGAGGTTTTTATTTGCTTTGGCTCTGAATCATAGAAATATATATTTTACCTGGTTGAACACAGTAATTATGCAATCTACTTTATTTTGGTAGTTGAATCATGGAGTCTGCCCCTCTTCCAGTTCTCATAATTGATTAATCTGACGATTATGTTCTTGATTAACTGTGTAATCGTGTGGTCCACAAAAAATGTTAAAAAATGTTGATCACTATCAGTGTTTCCCTAAGCTGGATATGATGACGTTCTTGAATGTCTTATTTTGTCCACAAAGCAAAATGGTTCAGTACTAATGATGTCTTTGTTATATGGAGCAAGGAACACATTTACATTTCAGACAAGCTCCAACCTGATGAGTCGATTATCAAAATAGTTAATTAAATTTATTTTAATAATCGATTGTCTAAGTAACTGTGTCTCAATCTACAGTCAGCACAAAAGCAGAGGTCAGATTCCATGTGCTAACTGCCGACTGGATCCCAGAAGATGTTCGACGGAAAGTCTTTGAGCAGGTTTGTTTTTCAGCCCCGTGGCTTCAGGACAATACCTGAGTGATTGATGACATTTGCAAACTCGATAAAATTATTTGCATTCTATCTGTCGCAGAACAAAAACCGCATCACTAAGGCTGGAGAGCTGCTGGTGACATCAGAGCTGAGCAGGAGTCAGCAGAGAAACCTTTCAGACTGCGTACAGAAGATCTCTGCCATCATAGCTGAAGCCAGCAAGAAGCCATATGAACCAACAGCAGAGGATGTTGCTCTTCGGGCAACCAGGTAAACCTTGAATCAGGGTATATATACTTTGTGTCCACCTTGGCTGCCATTTTGTGTCATGTTAATTGTTGTGCAGGTTAGAGAAGAGGAACAAGGAGCGACTCAAACAGAAGAAGATCAACTCAACGATCAAGCAGAGCAGACGAGTAGATTTTGACTGATTGTGATTTCTACCACTCATGGTTCATAATTACATATAAATTATATGTGCTGATTTTTCCCCCATAAATATTGTGAAAAATAAAATGTTTTTCTTTTTGTTGTAAATACCAGAAAAATGCAAAGTGTAATAGTGTTGCACTCGTGCAACTTCACTCTCTCACATCTGTGCATAATCTACTCTGATCTTTATCATTGCTGACAAATAAATTATTATAAATTATTTTTTTTTAAAAGAAACTATTTGCTTTTGTGGTTAATCAAAATAAAATTATATTTTGTAATATAATTTGATGCTGATGTTTGAGATTTGTAGTAATGTGTAATTTGCTCAGTGATGAAAAACTTTGACAAGGATTGGACAGCATTAAGTTTCACGTGTAATTCGAAAAGTCAGAAAAAGTGAGCCGTTATAGCAGAGGATGGTTTCGATCCATCGACCTCTGGGTTATGGGCCCAGCACGCTTCCGCTGCGCCACTCTGCTAATACGGCGACATGGAAGGCCGCCTACAACTAAATACATAATAATATGATATATAATATAAATAAATAGTGTATCGCACTCAAAATGTGTGAGGACGTATTCGGTATTTCGTCGCCAGACCAACTCTAACTCACTCATTTTTTTACCGCTTTATCCAGTCAGGGTCGCGGGGGGCGCTCACGTCACTATTTATGTGCCTGACTAAGTCTCGAAAAAAAAAGGACGACCACGAAGGGACTCGAACCCTCAATCTTCTGATCCGAAGTCAGACGCCTTATCCATTAGGCCACGCGGTCACATGGTGAAAGCACTGTGTGAGCTCTATGTATGGATACAGAGAATGGGCGTAGGTCGCAGCGTTCATATTTATAGTTTCCACTTTTTGCTATTATGTTACTAATGTATAAATTATACTGTAAATGAAACACATAATGCATTCTATCACTGCTTTATTTAACTGAATTCAGTTACAGTCGCACATGAACTCATAAAAGCCCAGAGGAAAAACATTAAAGACATTATTTTGACTATTTAATATGACAGTGTGTTAGTGATATTCACATATAGGCACTCAAAATGTAAGAAAAATAATATATATGGTATTATCAGACAAATAAATACACAGGCACAAATTTATAGCTATCCTAATAGGCAAAAGATGAGGCGTTAAAACAGGTAAGACATCACAGTACACAAAACTTATGAGTCATTGTAATAAAAATGGTTACAGGCTCTGGTTTGACAACCAATTTGTCTAATCTAAAACACAATCCTTCATCCTAAAATGTATTTTACATACCAGGTATCCATGGGAAGTACATCAATCCAAATGATCAGGAAGTACTTTCTTTAGTACCAAGATTCAGAAAATCATCCATCCTCCTCAGTTCTTTACGCCTTTAGGTGAAACGTTTCAAGCTTTGATGTGTCTTAAATTTCACAGAAGAATAGGATAAAAATATTAACATTTGTCATAGCAAAGTCACACATACTGTAGGAGTTTACCCAGAAAAAGGCATGGGCATTGTATACTGTGAAAAAGGTGCAACATATCTGCATGTTAGTTTTTAGTTTGGTAAGACTGCTAGGTGTTAAACAAAGCCCTGTTTCGAAGCTTTATAATGCTTATATTTTCAACTATGCAGCGTCACCACAATGCTGTAAGATCAGTTTTCCCTACAAACAATCTTCAGGAGTAATATACTCTGCATGCTGAGTGTCCACAAAATAGTGGAAACAACAATCTCTACAAATTGTCCTTTACTTTTAGACCGAAGCATCAATCACACATGTGGTTTTACAAAATAAAACTGATAAAACTGATCATCTATAACCAAAGATACTACACATTTCTTACTACCAATAAATAGCAATGCTCTCTTGTTATTTTTGACTCCATAACTTATTGTATGTTAACCGGGCCCCCCTCCAGTTGTATTTGCTTTTTTAAAAGTGGGATTTTTAAGAAAGGTCTGAATTCAGAAGTTGTTGGCTTAGCCTATGGATTTAGTTTAGTTTTGTTCAGTTAGTAATATTTTAGACATAGTACAGACTTTGAGTGCTTCATTTTTTCCCCCTCTGTCTTCATAGCTGGCATTGTTATTGCCAACAGTGTTGTCATGACTTTAGCATTTGAACTCAGACTTCCCGTGGTTTCACAAGCCACTTTTGAAGGCACCAGTAGTATCAATGATCAATTAACGTGGCAGAGGGGAACGATATTTAATGTCTAAATATAATCTAAATCCTTCTGCCTGAGTTTCTTCAACAACAAGGAAACTCAGCACTAAATGATAAGTAATCAGCAACATTTTCACAAATACAGGTATTTACTCTCTTGCTGATTGATACCACTTTTATCTTCTTTAGGTTAAATATTAAGACATGGAAAACAGGCAAGTTCATGCAGCATAAATAACACTGGCACTGCCCAAATAAAACCCATCCCCCAGTACTATACTGGCTACTGGACCGGAAATGGTCTTCTACACAGAGATGAAAAAAAAAATCTTTACTCTTTTCCCAGTTACTATCCAGAGCCATGTGAGTGATGCTGTCTTCTCCATCTCATCTCCAAAAATTATAAAACTGCTCATCAAGATTTCCAGACCAAAGGGTGACACACACTGAAAACATAAAAAGCACCAAACAAGATCACATGCTCAGTTCAAGTTTGAACAGTTTAAGTTGTAAGATAATTATTAGCACCTCCGAGTTCATTCTCAAGAACAGTGGAAAGACTCATGTTCTTGATGCAATTTTCTAGTTAAGCTTTAATGTTGAGGCTTCATGGCAAACATTTTGCCAAATGACTGTACCTATAGTGAAGCCTGATAGTATAGATTAATTGAAAGATTATGAAAGAAATAGGGATGCACAATATGATTGGGATGATATTGGTAGCGGCAGAAATTGGTTTTAAAATGTCGGATATCAGCAAACACACCAAGATCTGCCGATATGACTAATGACAACAGTAGGCTAATTAGGCTGCTAACTCCTCGACGTGTATGCTGGCGCCCTCTACAACTATTATTTATTTTGCTCAATGGAACATCTACTTAGACATGAGTATGAAAAAATTATGTTAATTTCCCTACAGAAAAGACTAAATGACCTCTGCACTGAGGTGAAGGGAAAAACATGTATATTTATATATATATCGGTATTGGTATCACTTATCAGCCCACCTGATATATCGGCAAAAAAGTCCAATATTCTGCATCCCTAGAAGGAAGTATACTGTAGTCAAGTATTCTATAATGTATACGACTGGAATATGTGTTTTAAAACTCTTTACGTCCACATCACATCAGGCTTCGATTCTATATCCCAGCCGTGCAGTTAAATTTGACATCAAATAAACTGAACTGTACTTTGATTTTACATTTTCTACAGAACCACCCTTTAACAAGAAGCATCAAGGTCCGTACTTTTTATGTTCCGTGCCCACAAAGAGTTGCATACTCATTCGGACCAAGCACGCATTACCTGTTACATTCATACTAAAATAAGATTACACTTCAATCTTGACAAATGCGTCCCTGATCCCACGTTCCATTCCAATATATTGTACTACTTGGAACATGCACAGTAGAAGCATGTGATCCTTGCGGTCATAAAGTTTTAGGCCGCACGCAGACATCAGCAATATGGGCCGACATTAGTGGATTACAACCTGTACTCTACATGGACTGTAGCTGACCTCAGCAAACTTGTGGACTAGCCTTAATAGTAAACCCTTGTTTAGCCCTGGCACAAGCACTAACCACACTTCCTGTCAGTGTACCATTAGTGTTTACTAGATTTGCCAGATTTGCCAGACTTGCCAGCTTTAGCAGCTTTGGTAGCTTTGATGTCCATCTTGGTCTTCTGGATACGAGAGAAGATCTCCTTAAAAAGGGCCTTGTATTCTGGTGTGTTCTGGCTCAGCCGTTTATCCACCGCCTCCACCTGCTTGCTGATGCTCTCAATGGCTTCAGGGGTGGAGGGCGACTGCGTAGGGGTAGAGGGTGGCACTGGGATGGGGCCCATAGCACAGTCTTTCATGGATGGGTCCCGGGAGACTGGTCGGGAAGTCTGAACCTCAGCATGACACAGGCTCTCCTCCTGGCGCCTACACTTACCGAGCAACTCCTCATACTTCTCAAGTAAGGCGTGGTACTGCTCGTCCACTTCCCTGAGGATGGACATCCCTCTTTTTCTCACGCTGTTGGCGTGGAGAGCATAGCTGCCTCTCCTGCGGCCAGACGCATCCCGCGCCACGATGGCGTTGAGGGCTGTGTCACTGCAGCTTTTCCTCACGGGGCTGGACTCAGGTAAGGCCTCACCTCTGACACCTCCTCCACCTCCACTTTCCTCCCTCACCCCTCCTCCCGTCTCCCCGACCTCCACTTCCAGAAAGGTGTCAGTCTCTGGGGTGCTATTGAGGACAGTCTGGGTGAGAGTCACGCCGTCATCCTCGCTACTAAGCAGAAACGTCCTAGCGCGACGTAGCTGCTGCAGCTCCTGCAGCTCCACCTCCAACTCGCGTACCCTTGCCTGGTGTCCCTCGGCATCCTGGGTACCAGAGATAATTGTGCACAGCTGAGATTTAACATCATTTCAGACAATAATACAATTTTGGTAATGATTCGTCAGCGTACCTGCACTCGCGTCTGCAGCCGGGAATACTCAGCGAGTAGGAGGTTGCACTCTCTCTCCACGCCCTCTCTACGCCCCCTCTCTGTGCGGACAGCAGCTCGCAGGGCCGACACCGCCTCCCGCAGGTCCTGATTCTCTTCTTCAAATGGCTGTCGCTTTGAGTCCAGGGTAAAGCTCTCAGCCCTGCCCACTACGAACTCATCCTCGTACCTGAAGATGGGACACAGTTCTATATGGATATGCGGTTTCTCACAGGTACTGCCAGGATGACGTGCCTCGTCTTGTATAGTTTATGATAAAAAATGAAAAGTACCTTGGTGCCGTACAAAGCTCCCTCAGGCAAGGGAATGAGTGGATAGTCTTGCGTCGTTCTCGCTTCTCCCTTTTAACTCGGAGCTGCTCCAAGGAACGAAGCTGCTCCACCTGCCCTGAAAGAGACTCCACCTGGTTCTGCAAAGTCTCGATGGTCCCTGTTAATCTGGCCCAGGAGAGAAGAAGGAGCTCGTGTTTGGTACAGAACAAAAAAAAACAAAGATGAAGCAGCAAAGGAAATCCAACCGTGCCTTCTTACCTCTCGATTTTTTGTTGCGAGGCCTTGCTGTCCATCACCAGAGTGTGGTTGGTGTGTTCCAGTTCTCTGGCCGTCCCGTCCAGCTGCTCGTACACCTTGGCGTGCTGCTCATTCATGTCCCGCAGAACCTCCAGCTGCTTCGACAGGTACTGTTGCACAAACACGGACCAGCGACAGGCGCTTTTAATGGCTGTCACTGGACTTTGGCTGTGATGTTGTTTTAATTTATTCATCATTTAATTCAAACCAATTTAATTCTGACAAATTGTTTATAGCTGTTCTTTAGTTCTTATTGTTATAAACGTCTTGTTTGCAGATTTAGAAGATGTTGAAGATTATGAAGAAGGAGGCTCATTTTCCTCACAGACATACTGTGCAAACAAACCAGAGAAAGCGCCACCTAATGGCCATTCAGAAGAGTACAGGTTCCATGCACTGGTGATTTCATCACGTGTGTGCAAGTGATGAAATCTAAATTGTGAAAATGAATCCAAATTAATACACAATACGCATGTTTGGAAACTGTACTCTGTTTCCGAACATGCGTGAAAAACTTTTGTTGTACCTCAATCTCCTGCACTTGCTCTTCATTAGTGATGTACATCTGCTGCAGTGAGTCCTCCAGCTCCTTGTTCCTCTCCAGCAGAGTTTTCCCCAGCTCTGCTGCCAAGTGGAGGTCTGGAAGTTGGACAACAGTGTTTAGTGAGTAGGGACAGTCGAGCGCTGCATGGAGCGTGAGAGACAGCAGAGTGAGAAAAGAGGAAGACATGACAAGAAAAGCCCGGAATATTTGAAGTGAGGAAGATGAGCTGGAGGATTTAGTGCAGCCGTAGGATGAGGTAACCTGCCATTAGGATTAATAGGGCACACTGTTCTATTTTAGGTAAAAATAAAAAATTAAAATTAAAAAAAAAAAGTCCATCATACTGTCTCACACTGCGCTGGTTTAATTAGTTGTCCTCCCTGTAGCATGTCTTCCTGCAGGTTCTTGTCTCTCCACTGGCTGAATATGAAGGTCAGAGACTCTTGCCAAGTTTATGCAGAGACACACTGAGATTCCAATTCATCTACTGCTTTAACTTTATTTGCCTCACTGTCTCCATTCTTTTGTTTAAACATTTGTGTATGATAAGTCACCCGTGTCATTGTATTCTGACTCAGCGGTTTTCATGGCCTACACTACAGCATGAGTCAGTGAGACGAGGTTTGGGACCTCACAAATAGAAAGTCGGGGGGGGGGGACGAGAACGAAAAGCTAATGAAGCCATTTTTTAACACGGCGCTGGCTCCATCTTTAAAGATTAATACTGATCATTAGGTCGGATGCCAGGATTCACAGTGTGCCACTGCAGCTTCTGCCTCTCACTGCAGTTTTAGGTTTCTGTACACTAGACACACTGTTCCAGATTGAGGATTTGGTTTTACAGCATTAGTAGAGACTTTTAGAGACAAAGTCAAAGCTTCACAGTCACAAGCATCGGTAAATGAGCAGGGAAGAAGAGGAGGGAGAGACAGAGGGAGGAAGACAAGGTGAGAACTGGAGAGAGGGAGGAGTAGAAGCAATCATACAGCTCAATACACAAGCAAACAACTTGGCAAGTTAATGCAGATGAGTCTTATCCCTTCGCTCCAGAATGACCAGTGTGGAGAGGGCATTAAGACTCACAAAAGTTCACGTGTGTTACATAATCTGCAGGTGAAAAATAAATAAAAAAAATGTGTGTATTTATTGACTCACTGGGTTTTATTTTATCTGTTGTTTTTTATTTACTGATGCAACTGTTCTCTGACCTGCATCCACTTGATGTTTAAATAAGTCATGAACTCAGGTTTGGTCACATGATGCTCACAGATTTTTTTCCAGTGTCTGTTTGTTTGATTGAACATCTTTCACCTCATCATAATTCATCATTTTAACTATTTCTCCTTATGACTATTTTGTAAGGTTCAAAATAATAAACAAATAACTATTCAAATCATTCTTTAAATATTTTACTTTTTGTGTGCGTCTTCCTATTTTTCCGGGATGCTTCTTTGTGTTTCTTTCATGTCTAAACGGCCTCTGTGTACGATAATGTTCCATACAAGTTTGCCTTGCAATAACACATGAAGCCCAGATGTCCCAGTTTTCCACCAGCATTTAAACACAACACTTATTTGTGGATCAGTGTTGGACAAGTGAAGAAATAAAAAAAAAGTCTAAAATCTTCACAAGTAAAAGTAACATGATGCATGATTATCAGACGAGTGTGTAAATAAATCTGCATATAAATATTTAAAAAACAAACAAACATATTTTGCATCATAATTGTAAATAACTGGGTCTGTGGAGGTGAATGTCACATGTTCAGTTCAGTGATTTGTATGCACTTGAAAATCAGTGTCAAAAAACTTTATGTTTGAAGAACACACTTCCAGAATGCTCCAGGGGAAAAAAAAAAAAAAAACAGCTGAGAGTGTGTTTGTGTGTTCAACTTTTCTGCACACAATGAAAACCAAAAGGAACTTAAGGCTTTAAATATCATTTCCTATTGAATTTGCCTTTTAAACACTCACTTACACACAGGAAAAGGCATATTCACTGACATACTGTAAGCAGTGTTCTCTTCCACAGACACAGTTGTTATGGAAGTTGCAAATCACCCATGAGATTCCCAGGAATGTGGAAAATGAGGCGTCTTTCTCTTCCCCTTTTTCCTGTGCTGCTGCTGCCGCTGCTGCTGCTGCTGCTGCTGCTGCTGCTGCTGCTGCTGACCAGACTTCTGACCAAAGACGTTCCAGTGAACATAAATACATTTTTTACTGCTTGTGCCTTTCTTAAGTAAAACCTGTCTCTTACCCTGTTTCTTTCATCAACACTTTGTTGTTGTTGTTGAACTCCTGTTTAAATGATAGACAGCAATAGAAGTCGAATGTTAAGCGATTAATCAGGCTGATTTTGCCCATTTTGCAAATTAAAATCAAATATTTGACAAGGTTTATTTTTTAAAAATTACTTAATAATTAGGTTTTTTTTACGCATTGTTTCAACTTAAAAAAAAAGGTTTCATATACAGTGGTTCTTCCTTGTAAAAAGGTCTTCCTTGTAAAAGCGATTTCTAATCTCAATGAGACGTCCTGGTCAAATAATGGTAAATAAATATGTGCATAGGGAAAAACAGTTGCTTTACTGTACTAAACTGTACCAAACACAACCAATCAACAAACATGGCTGAATTTTTCAGTCTTAGCTTCTCGACACTTACAGACCCAAGCTTTAAGTTCTTTAATTATTTTTATAATTTCTCTGTAATTAGCGCTGAAGACCCTCAGGGCCATCAATGCGAGACAGTGACGAACCACACAGGGATAAACTCATGCCGTCATGGCTGTAGACACATGTTTGAGAGCGGATGTGTCTCTGTGCAAGTGAAATGTCTGTATCAGCACAAAGGCACTCCTGGAAATGTACCATTATAATGACTTGGCAGGAAGACAAATGAACAGGACACGAAGAGAGACAGGAAATAAAGTAAGGGATGCAGAGGGATTCTATGTGAGTTTGATACCAATTATAGATACCAATTAAGGCCATACTTTCACAGAAAAAGAACTTTCCCTATATGTTATTTTTTGTTATTTCGGCATTTTCTATAAACATGAAGACATGTAAAAACCCAGCAAAAACTACCTTGATGTTGTCATTTATTTCTGAATCAGGTTAATTAGAACTAGGTTGTTTCTTACAAAAAGTTCATTTGAGCACAGCTGAGAAGCACATTTTCAGCCGGTTTATTAACTGAACTGACAAAAATGGCTAAAACTGATGAGTTACAAATAACTGATTGGTTTGCCCTGTTTTTAGCAGGTGAACGACAGGTACTATTTATGTCATTAATATTACATTAATGTAACACTGAACCAACATGCAACATGGAACTAAGGAAGCAACTCAGCATCATCATTAATTTGATTATTTACACCTGTAATTTTCATACTGCTTCAAAAATGACCAGTGTTTGAGCATGTACATTACTTAAGCTGTGATGATATAATGATTATTATTCAGTTTCTAAATCAATCACCAAATACGAATTAAATATTAAATTCATTTGTTTATATTCTGACTTCTTTGCTCCTTTCATGACGGTAAATTGAATATCTTGACAACATAGAACATTCGAGGGCAATAAGGAAACACCAATTGAAATTGTTCAGTGTTCTACTTTTTACAGACTTTAATTTTTTTTTAATACTTTAAACAAATAACTGCTCGTTGTAGCCCTAAATAAGTCTTTTTAATTTTTTGAAAAACCTGACTGGCTTGAATGGTTTAACCATTTCACAATCTGCTACAGTAGAAATATGGCGGCACAAGGAAAAAGCATGCCCCTTTATCTAAAGTACAAGGCGTATTCTGAGGACATTATATAGTGATACAACTAAAACTACACAGTTTACACACTTATGAGTAGTGTATTCAATTTCTGCCAATGAACCATCCTTAATTTTACACACTAGTCCTTTAAATATTGATTTTGGTAAGTGAAAGGGGAAGAAACAAGTTCATTATGAAATTTATTAGTATTCTGTTGTAAACTGAACATTTATTATAGTCTTAAAAATCATATATATATATATATATATCGCGCAGGTCCATAAACTAATAAACAGAATAATATCATTGTTATTGATCGGTCTGATGACGTCATAGCAGGCCTTGACAGCTATATTTTAAGAGCGTTGAAGTCAAACAAGCCTTAAAACTGAAATAACTGCACTCATACTGATGTCGGGCGTCATAAAGACCATGTGTTTAGCCTGGGAACCGGACAGAGAGCCTTTGTTTGCCGGTGGAGCAGCTGACCGGCCGGCGCCAGCGGCTGACAGCAGCGGGGATGATGATGATGCTGCTGCTGCTGCTGCCGCCGCAGGACCGGGAGGATGTTGGGTTTCGTCTCTTACCCTGCTCCAGGTCCTGCTGGTCGTACCACGGCTCTTCCTCTTCGGTCACGAATTCCTCCATCCCCCCTGCGCTCAGCATGGGTGACCCAGTCCTCGTGAAGCCGGGGAACAAGCCTCTGTGCGGGAACAATGGAGCTGAAGAGTGGACGTTTCCTCCAGGAGGCTGAGAGGCTGAGAGGCTGGGGATGCGCACAGGCTTTTTGCGCCGCTTCTACTCTGTTGTGTTGTGGCTCGACGTGTTTCCTCCTCCTTGGTCACTCCCAGCTCTCACCCCCCCCCCCCCCCCCCCCCCCCCCCCCCCCCCCCCCCCCCCCCCCCCCCCCCCCCCCCCCCCCCCCCCCCCCACCAGGCACCGGTCCATCCCACAGCTCAGAGCCGTCACTGCTGCTGCTTCTGCGGCTCAGGATCCTTCAGACGTGGCAGTGATGTTGCAACACTGGAGCCCCGTGACGCCTTCACGTGCTGCTCGTACATTTCAGCGTTTGGTTTTCACTCGCCGGTTTTAAAAACCTAATGATATGAAAATACCGCGGTAGGCGAGTCCACGGTTCTAGATTTATTCTGCTGTTGTGAGTGTCATGTAGCTTCAAGCTCCGTGTAATCGATTTTTGTTATCAAGTTTTTTGTCAAGAGCTGCAATTATGATGCCTTCCAATTGTAGTGGCAAGTCAGAATTTCTTAGTTCCCAGAAGTTTTAACTGGAATGCCCCCTCAAGTCGGATTTCCAACTTAGGAACAACCTCAAAAACCCTGACATGGGATTCCAAGATGGCTGTCTCTCATGTCGATAACAAAAACACTCTAATGGCATTTTTCCACTATATAGTTCTAGCGCGGTTTGGCTCGACTCAGCTCTACTCAGTTTGGCATCAGACACATTGTTTTCCATTACTATAGTTAGTGGGGTCATCATAGCACGGCTGCGCGAAACTGCCACCACGTGGTTTTATACACGATCAAACCAGTTCTTTTCGGTGTAATCATTGGAATCAGTTCATTAAAGAACTAGTTCTGACACAGTCACTGAACTGAAATACGGTTGTGATTTGGCTCACCATCGCAGACTTTCGCTAAATACACCAGGCTCCTCTGTTACATATTGAGATTTTAGAAATGTCCTTGCTAAATGTTGGAGGTTAACGCATGTTTTCAGTATCTTTAAGTCTTTTTAACTGTTTGTAAAGTGTCCTTGGGTCCTTGAAAGGCGCTTATAAATAAAATGTATTATTATTATTATTATTATTATTATTATTATTACATTTTGGCATTGTTCAGTTGGATTTGCGCTCATGACAACACTCTCTGATGTCAATGTCACATTTATATCTATCTATCTATCTATCTATCTATCTATCTATCTATCTATCTATCTATCTATCTATCTATCTATCTATCTGTATATATGTATATATATTACGAATGATTAATGCAATATTATATAACAACAACCTTTAACAGAAATATTGGTGGAAAATGAGTAATCAGTAATTTACAGTTATTTACACTCATAATTATTATATTTATAATTATAATTTGCAACACCCTACCAAATCCCCCAACTGTAACTAGAGGCAAAGCAAACCCTGGTGACCTTTTCTGTCTTGGAATTATGAGTGGTCATGACAAGCAGTGTTATGTAGTACTTAGGCCACTAGATGGCAAACTAGTATTTTAAAGTTTAACTTCCAATCGACCATCAGATCAGATGTTTGATAGCATTTAAATTTGTACACTATCATGAGCACTACATATATACATTCATATATATGTATATATACATATTCTGTTACCATTAAATCAGACATATAAGGTCATATAAGGTTTAGTTCCCTGTGAAGAAAAGTGTCATGCTTCCGTGAACGAGGGATTTAAGAATCTACTTTACCAAGTTTTACTTTACTTTTACTTTTAGGGAATTAAAAGGAAGTCATATATCATGTTGTTGTTAGTTTTTGCTGCTGGACTGTGAAACTTCACATATGCCTTCCTGCTGCTGCCACTGATTTTCTGACCCATTTAAAATTCACTGACATGACTCAACCACATTGCATTGGTTTGACGTGGTGATATCAGCAGTCTCAGTGACACACCGAATCAAGACCCCATCAGAACGGTTGTGTTTGTTCCTCTTGACAGCAGGAACTGATGCCTGTGAGTCGACTGTGTCTTCTGTGGATTATGACTGATTGATGCAAACCGCACACACACCCACTCTGGTTTCTATGACTTCAGAGGACATTACAAGGACTTACATTAATTTCCTGGAGACTTACTCTAACCTTAACCATAATTACTACTGGCCTAATTCCAACTCTGATCCTAACCTTAACCTAACCCTAACTTCGGCCTAACTTTAAAATATGTATTCACCTTAAAATGTAGTACTTTATGTTAAGGGGAATTAATTTTTTTCCCCATAAGGTCCCCTAAATTGGACTGTGTAAACAGATTTGGATCCCCACAACATAAAGAATACCAGGTACACACAGAAACACACACACATACACATTCTAAACAGCTGCCTTATCAATACCAGCTGGTGTTGCTATGATAAGAATGAGACATTCTGAGGGTGTAGCATGGGTGGATCTGACCTGGACAAAATCATCACACACAACCTGGCTTGAATCATCACATTGTTGTTAGGAACCATCATCGCAAACAGATTCTTGCTCAGAATTCAGCACAATTTTGTTCTTTGTCCAGTTTTATGTAATGACATTTTGTTTTTACCCCAGTAAATATGCATCACCAGCTTGCGATCTAATGGATGAGATTTTATCAGCTAATGGCACCAAAGTGGTAGAGGGTAAGCAACGAAACCAATAAGAAATGTGGGCCACTGGAGACCTCTATGAGATTTACTGTGCTGTCAACAGTTCTTTCTGTCTTCCTCCCACGCAGAATAAGTTATGAGACTTATTGTGTGTATCGTTGCTGTAAATTCATAATTTTTTCTTTTAGTTTTCTAGCCTTCCACACCCCCATCATTCCAGTTCAGATCAACGAGAAAAGGAAAAACACAGAGGGGAAATTCAACTCTCAACAGGAAAGAAGAAAACACATTGTTCTTTTTCTGGTACATGAAACTGTTACAGGGCCAACTGTACTCTATTTATTTTCATGTTTGATGGCATTTTACAACTCAGGTCCCACTTTAAAACCTAGAAAGTTACAATATATAATGTGCTTAGATTACTTTCTTATTCACACCTGCAAAAACAAGAAAAAAGAAGAACAACAAGAAAATATGCTGCACCTTAACCAGACGTTTGATCTCATTTCCTTTTTAATCCTTCCTCTGAATTATGCAAAACAAGCATGACATGATAACACCTCACATTTGCACGTCATTACAAGATCAGTCAAAAACAATGAGTTGCTGTTCATTTTTTCCTAACAAGATTGAGTGTCTTCAGATATTTTTTTATCTGTGTTGATAATTTTATGACTTTGAAACTCTCAGTAAGGCTCGTTATTAGGGCTTAAAGCACAGTGGATCCGGAACTGGCCCTTGTGGGACTCCACGGTAAGTTTTCTAGCAGTATTTTAATTTTAATATTTAAATTCTGTAAGTTAACAGAAGTGCTGTCCCAGCCCCGTTGAGACGGGAAAAATCCTGAAAGTATGAAAGAATAAGCTGTTAGGAAAGAGAACATTAATCAAAACTACATCTATGAATAATTATTCATAGTGATATTGTAGCTTGTGGCGATTTTTGTGAGGATTTTATATGTGGAGTGAAAAAGAATTAATACTTATGGTCAGGCTGTAAAGGCCACCCTGTGTCTGTCAGCACCAGGGGTCAGGGGGTTTGATTACTATCGCAGCCTGAGAGGAGACTTGAGTACCTCCTCACATACTATCACTGAGGGGGTCCAATGCAAATCAGCCTATTGTTGCACAACATGCTGCCTAAACTTCTGACCCTTCACGTCAGTGGTTGATTGAATGGTTTCTAGTTGTCGGCTGTGAACTCCAGGTCTTTCAGATGGACATTAGAGAAAACAAACCAATTATGTGAGTGAAGATCTTCGGTATCAGCTCTGTTTAAGCATCTCCCAGCCTTTCAGCCCCAAATACTATTGCTTTGTTTATTTTAGTCCAATTACTGTGCCAAAAGTGGTTGTTAAAAAACCCTATAATATTATTTAAAATAATTGGACCAACGGTTGACGGTTAAAGCTGCTGTCAGTGACTTTGGCTATAGCTGTTATCTAGCTTCCTGTCCTTTGCTTCCATTAGCATTCCCGACTCCCTCCCTACGTCACCTCATGAATATGTTTTGTAACTTATTTTACATTAGCAGAGAAACAACAATCAGCTGTTAAAGGTACTGCCAGTGATTTTGGGATCTCGCCATTAGCTAACTTCCTGTCCATTGCTTTTAGCATTCCCTACGTCACCTCATTAACATGTTAAGTGAAGAGGGCATTTATTTAGTAGTGGGGAGGGGGGTTGCCCTTTTGTGGATTTTTGGTTCCTGATTGGATAAAGTGTTATAGTATACTGAAAATGTTTCTCCTATATTTACTCAGTACGTTTACATGGACAGTTTAATCGTGCAAAGGCCGTAGTCCAACTAAGACAGGCAACCGCTCAACTTGCAGAGTCTGGGTATACATGTGGAAGAGAAAATCGATTTACTGGCCATGTACATCATACATGGCGCTGTATCTCTATAAGCTAGTGCTTTTTTTTTTTTTAAATTTTCTTTGTCCTTTTGACCTTTTGACCTTATGTCACAGGAAAAAAATGGACGGTGAATTGTACTGCTTTGTTTGTTTTGTACCTGCCGTACATGTTAATTGTGATAAAAACTAGATGGAGCATGGTTCTTGTGGTTGCTGTGTTGTTCGAAGAAAGATGCAGTCGCCGCAGTTTATATGTCTTCTCCTTCTACTTCTGATTCAAAGACCGGAAAGGAAATTTTGATGGATGAGCAGAAAGACAAATCTGACTCCAGTCTGACATATACATGCATGAGTAATCAGACTATGAATTGGATTATCCAGGTATGTTAGTCTGACTAACAGTAGTTTGATTTTAGTCGGATTAACGTTTTACATAAAATAAAATAAAAAGACTTTTATCATGTATGTAAACATACTGATTAGTATTTGTGGAAAATGTTGCTATTTAACACAGATTTTAACTAAATTATTTCCCTCACAGCAGCTTTAACTTGAGGAACATAGTATTTAATGGCTAAAAAGTTAGACAACATAAATTATCATATTTTCCTTGCCCATCCAAAGTTACATTGGCTGTGTTTAAAAAAAAAACTAACAACATTACTGGTACTGTTCAAATGGGAATGACCACTGGATTTAACAATCGACTGGTCACCATGAAGGAACTTTTAAGTTTTTGTTTAACTTTAAACTGTAAATTTAGATAGGCTTCAATGAACACAGTAGATTTTCATCTACCCTAAAAAACACAGCAAGGCATCAACACAAACCCGTCCAGACACTAATTTGGAAAATAAACAAGCTCTTTCAAAGGAACAGCCTCATTGTTCTTTGTTTCTATCGGAGACCAGGAGACCCCACCTGTGACAAAACTGGACAAAATGTGCGTTGTACATATCTAAGTGTGTGCACGTGGAGGAAACAAGAAAAACAAAACGTAAATGTACCGGCTATTGAGAAATTTGGTGACATCAGATGGATGCACACACTTACACTCATTCCACCCCGAGCTCCTTTGAGAAGGAACCTTGTCTCCACGGTGACTATAGACAAAAAGAGGCCCTGGCACAGCTGGTCTCTGGTAAGAGAGAGAAAACTGAATGCTCAAATGTACAGACAGCACAGAGGGTGAGGGGGAGTGAGAGACGGCGTAAGCAGCAGTGAATAAGTGAATTTGGGAGGTGGTTGGACATGGGAGAGACTGGGAGGAGAGAGAGAGAGAGAGAGAGAGAGAGAGAGAGAGGGGGGGGGGAGAGAAAAGGGGGGGGGGGGGGGAAGAAGTGCACACAGAACTTAAGACCTGAGCGTCAGAGAAAGTGTGTTCACCATAGGAGGAACAGTTGTAGGCAGTGCTGCTGATCTGCCAGAATCAAATTACTTCCAAACATCCAGTTCTGTCGCTGCTGCTGTTCTCTTTCTCTCTCTCAGTCTGAACTGCAGAAGGCTAATTAGATGAAGAGCCTGAGATCAGCAGGCTCCACCGTAAACAAACCAGGGGGGGGGGAGGAACAAATGAGACAGAAGAGAGGGGGAAGTTGAAGACCAGAAGGAGTAAAGGTCCATGGAACCTCCGCTGGAGACAATTGACTCCTTTCAGGGAACAGTTTACAAGTGCAGCAAGTTTCATATGTGCAGCAGCAAAGGTAAGAGCTTGTTTGTTTTTTTTGCCTTTCATATGTCAGTACAGAGGACACAGCACTTTTCATTTGAGCAGCCAAGGTTATGGTTTTCATCGCATGGAGAGAGCATTAGCTTTATACTTTATAGAAGGTCAAGAAAGATATGTTTACTGAGCTGTAAAGGAAAGGTTAACTTCCTCTTTACGACTGAGCAGCATGTTTTGGTCTGTGACTGAACTCTGAAACATTATGTGGGAGTGAAGGAAAAGAAGACAAGCGGGAATTTCAGAGGCCAAGAGCAGAGGTCAGGCATTCCTCAGAATAACTCTGGCAGGTGGTTGAGATTTTCACTATCAGCCGGGAAGAGCTCCAGAAAACCAAAGAGGAATGTATCCACCCACAAATCAAAGTTAAAGGTACAGTAGGGAGGATTTTTGGACACTTCTGTACCTCCTCAAGTCTCTGTTTAAACAGCCTTTCACAAATGTTGGCACAACATGGTTGACTTTAACTAATCACAGAGCAGTTCAGAGAGAGAGAGAGAGAGAGAGAGAGAGAGAGAGAGAGAGAGAGAGAGAGAGAGAGAGAGAGAGAGAGAGAGAGAGAGAGAGAGAGAGAGAGAGAGAGAGAGAGAGAGAGAGAGAGAGAGAGAGAGAGAGAGAGAGAGAGAGAGAGAGAGAGAGAGAGAGAGAGAGAGAGAGAGAGAGAGAGAGAGAGAGAGAGAGAGAGAGAGAGAGAGAGAGAGAGAGAGAGAGAGAGAGAGAGAGAGAGAGAGAGAGAGAGAGAGAGAGAGAGAGAGAGAGAGAGAGAGAGAGAGAGAGAGAGAGAGAGAGAGAGAGAGAGAGAGAGAGAGAGAGAGAGAGAGAGAGAGAGAGAGAGAGAGAGAGAGAGAGAGAGAGAGAGAGAGAGAGAGAGAGAGAGAGAGAGAGAGAGAGAGAGAGAGAGAGAGAGAGAGAGAGAGAGAGAGAGAGAGAGAGAGAGAGAGAGAGAGAGAGAGAGAGAGAGAGAGAGAGAGAGAGAGAGAGAGAGAGAGAGAGAGAGAGAGAGAGAGAGAGAGAGAGAGAGAGAGAGAGAGAGAGAGAGAGAGAGAGAGAGAGAGAGAGAGAGAGAGAGAGAGAGAGAGAGAGAGAGAGAGAGAGAGAGAGAGAGAGAGAGAGAGAGAGAGAGAGAGAGAGAGAGAGAGAGAGAGAGAGAGAGAGAGAGAGAGAGAGAGAGAGAGAGAGAGAGAGAGAGAGAGAGAGAGAGAGAGAGAGAGAGAGAGAGAGAGAGAGAGAGAGAGAGAGAGAGAGAGAGAGAGAGAGAGAGAGAGAGAGAGAGAGAGAGAGAGAGAGAGAGAGAGAGACAGAGCAGTTCAGAGAGAGAGAGAGAGAGAGAGAGAGAGAGAGAGAGAGAGAGAGAGAGAGAGGGCACTCTATTGGTTATTCTACAGAAATTATTTGCATACATGTGTCTTGGTACTCCAGCACCAGCAACAACTGCCTATGTTGCAAAGCAACCTTTAAATAAGAAAATGCCATACAGTTGGACAATAAAACATGTTGGTACATTGGTAGAAAATTTTGGAGACGGAAAGATTGTCACTGGTTAAAAGTCAAATTTTCTTGCAGCTTTAATGTAGTTGTACGCATGCACACTTTTAGACGTGCACCTTTAAGGAGATACTGGAGTGTTATTTGTAGTAGTGGATTTGGATGAAGAAATGTAATGAATGTGTAATGCAGTGGATCTGTGTTACAAGACAAGGATTTGTGGCAATCGAAGTAACTTCAGATTCAACTCTTCTTAGAAGCTTGTAAATCACCACGGTTACTTCACAAGTTGTCTTCCTAACCTCACATACTTCCTTGTGGCAGATGCCTGGTGCAGATTCTGTAGGCTTTTCCTCTGAGAAGTGCAGACTGCTTTTTCATCTGAAAAACAAAGCAGCCGAAAGCAGATACAGATCCTCAGATAATAAATAATGCCTCCATGTTTTTGTTTTTGCCTATTTTGCTATTATTCTTAACTTTTATTTGATTGTTTTCATTTTGTTTGCTATATGGGGCAATGCCCAATATATATCTTGACAAGAGCATGAGTTATATGATTTTCAGCTATTTTAAACAGGTAAACCAGACATTACCAAGAGATTTCCAAGGGCAGATTTTCACTAACACTGGAATTCATGTTGTCTTTTTCAGGTGCCGTGGTGTGAGGTTTCATTGTTTGACCTGCTGCACACCTGAGAGTCAACATGGATGTTAAACAGGAGGCGATGGATATTCTTCAGAAGCTGTCGGCCAAACTCCAGGGTCTTCCACATGCCAGTCCTCTGGAGCAGGGAGCCTTCTTTGTACTCATTCTGTTTGTTGGTGAGCTTTATCCATGAAGATACAGATGCACAACAAACTCAGTTACTTCAACACTCCCAAAGATTTTATTTGTCCACTACTTATGTATATTTTCACCTGATGTCTGTCACATACTTTTATTACATATTCTAATCTTTCTTTTGCTTTTTAATGCCACTGTTGGCACAATATTGAGTGAAAGAGAACCCTTCTCATTTCACTCATGCCACTGCATGTAAAAATCCTTAAATCCATGAACACTGGCTCCCCACTGCCCCTACAGTTCATGTGAGTATTGCATCTCATGGAAGTGCAATATTCCCTGCCTTGATACTTAATGTGATTTTTGCATCTTGTGGAGAGACACTTTAATTTCTGAGGACATTCGCAACCAAATCACCAAAGGGAGGCAGGATATGCAAAGCGGCCATGATGTAGAAGCATAATTATGCCTGGACAAAATTTGGTTCGTGTGCAGAAAAACTATGACAAAGTGTTTAACAAATATGTTAATTTTTCACTGCTGTAAAAATAATTCTTTATGTTTCTTCTTTCAGCGACGTTTCTCTTCATGATCCTGCTCTCCTGTGTCCACTGCTGCTGCTGTGGAAAACCAAAATACCAGGCGTCCAGAGTTCAGCCTGTCTGAACAGGAGACAGAGAACAGACCCTTTAAGTAAATATGGCCTTTTTCCATCCAAGGCTGTTTTTTGTTTTCTGTTTTAATGAAGAAAACGCAAAGTAAATTCATCAAGGGAAGGATGAGGACATACAGTGTTTCCATGATATGTCCAGCTCCGGGATAAAGAGCCATGGAAACTGGTACCATATTCATCAGACCAGTGGCAGGACTCATTGAGATTCACTGAGGACAAGGACAAAGTAAATCTGTGTGGGACCATTTTTCCCACAACAAAAACGGAACAGTGCAAAGGATGAAAAGAAGAATGAAAAGACTCTCTGGGAAATCTGATGTGAACTTTATGGCTACAGTGACTCTACAGTGTTATGCCTTATTCATTGATTTGGTGCCCTATTAATATTCATCAGGAATATGACAAACAAATGGGAAACAAACAGCCATTCAAAGTACACTATGTGTGTACAGATTATAAATGAAGAGTGCCCTCTGCTGGTCCAGTGAAGAAAATGTAAGGTTTGTACATTTTTTAAATGGAAAATATGAGATGGTTTTTTTGTTTGATATAACAGTTATAGGATCATAGAGACACAATACTTTTTTAATGGAGGTGATTTTTGGTTGTACCTGTACTTGTGGAAATGTAATAAAAAGTTAAATATGTTTAAATAAAAAAAAATGCTTTGTTCCTGTGCTAGTGTGTGAAGATCTGCACACACAGTTGCTGCCGATAGTTGTATTAACAAGCAGTTGAACAGGCGTACCCAATAAAGTGGCTTGTGAGTGTAATTCAACATAATGTGCATGGCAGTATCAGTAACATTTCACCAAGGCCAGGATGTTCAAATATGTTAATTTTTATAATGAAGAAACTCTAATTCTCTAATTTTACCAACATAACCATTGTCCCATTCAACGAGCAAAATTATAACTAATATAATATAATTAAATATGTCATATATGCACCCAAATTCATTGAGTTGCTGCCATGTGATTGGCTGAGTATTTGTCCTAATAAAGAAGCTTGTTAGTGTACATTCACACATTATTTGGTAAAAATGCTCTTGACAACCATTCACATACACAGATTGTAGTAGTTTAACATGCAGACAGACGTCATCTGCAGCCACGTCACAGTCCGGTACAGCCTGACTGGTATCAGCTGGGTTCTCTCCCACACGCAGCTGCTGCACTGATGATGACAGGCCTCGGTCCTGAAATGCCAGACTCAAAATAGTTCTCCTGGTTTATAATTAAACTCAACATCTAGGACACTGGTTACAAATGTCCCTGGGCTGAATTGAAGCTTCAGACATAGACCTGTGTCTGACACATGTTCCATCCACACATGTTCAAAGCAGCCTAAACCATTACTGAGGCGGCAAACTCTGTCAGTCACCAATCTGAAGTCCCAACTTCGTTAAATGGTACGGTCTGGTCTGCAGTTGTCACTGAAATTGTGTCGCCAGCTGTTCATCTTTCTCATGACGCACCACGTCTTTATTGACAATAGTATGAAACTGAAACTTTTTTGGGGGTTATTATTGTTCTATTTTTCATTAACACACTGCTCAGTTCTTACAAATAGTTGGATTTCCTGTTGTGAACAGTTATGTTGTATATAGTTAAGTAAAGGCGACTTTAAATGTTAGAGACACTGCAATTTATTTATTTTTACTACATAGGCGGAATGTTTTTAAAGCAAAGAAACATTTATGAACAAAAACTTAATTCAACTTTAAACTTAATATTAACAGCAACAGTGAAAGTGCGGGGGTGTTGGGTCCCAGTTTTTTTTGAAAATACGTACCCAGTGTTGCACTATGTTCATGCACAAACACATACACATAACAACCATCAACCCGGTTTGGCTAATTTTCATATGTCAGCAACAGGCAGAGACAAAGAGGAGATGACAAGGTGACAATAACGGACCATAAAATATTATTAAGACAATATTATTAGCATTACAAGCTTTAGTAAGGTTAATATCCGGTATAACATAGGACGATACAATGGATAGGGTAAGATGGAGGCAGATGACCCTAATAGATGCTACTGAATGTAGAAAAAAGTTATTTTCATAGGCATAAATATCCACTGTACGGCATGCTTCCACCGAGAAAAGTGTTGGTCTTGATCCGTCATTATTTTTCACTTTAATTTTAGCTATCTGTATTTAAACATGTCTCCACTGCAGACTCTCCCTTTTCTTCTCCTGCGCTTGAGACGTTTTTGAGAGGAGTGCCATGGCTTTTTAGTTGTGATATCATTGTACAGTTCATATCCATTGTACAGTATATTCACTGTACAATGTACATATACTGCGCATCAGTGAAGCCAGTATTTTAATTTAACATGATTCATTGATGTCTGATGACTTGTCAAGATCAATTTATGTCTTCATAATAGATTTCTAATGTATAGCCTCTTTAACATAAACGGTAAAATCATTAAAATAAACAATGTTCTATTGAATATGAATATTTGATCTTTTCCTCTCCTAACCCTGTTTAGTAGAGGTGGAGGGGGGGAAATGATTGTAGTCCACTAGATGGTGCCAAGTGCTTTTGCCCACTAGAGCTGTTGCGAGAGTAAACAGTATTTCACAATATCGTATCGTATCATGACTTAAAAATCGTGGTGGCTCCGCGGTGACACATATCAACACCTTCCAGCCTCCAAATGCAGCCAACAAAGGCTGCAAACCCTGAATAGAGACACAGCCATAGAGTAAGTGAGTGTCTCAGGGTTATGGCTGTACAGTATAGCAGTGCAGTGCCACTGGGCCTGAGGGCTAATTACAGGGTGGAGGTAGAGTGAAGGGTGGAGCTGCCCATGAAAATAACTTTTCCTACATTCAGTAGCATCTATAGCGTTTTTTCAGGTGTAGTAGTGTGTGAGGTCTACAAAAATCCCTCTTTCCAGATTTGTCGCTTATTCCCTCTGTTGTGTGAGCTGCTGCACATCTGCGGGTCGGCATGGATGTGAAAGAGGAGATGCTGGAAATTCTTGAAAAGCTGTCGTTTAAGCTCCTGAATCTCCCAAATGCCAGTGTTCTGGACCAGAGAGCTTTTGTTGTGCTCATCCTCTTCATCGGTGAGTTTTCTTCATTGAGTCTAGAACGCTGTACAGGTTTGGTCTGCAGTTACGCTCACCTTGTTCTCACTTTTTCAATGTTTTTTATGATGGAGAGTGTAAAATCTTGCAACATCTATCTGAATGTCTGAATATCCCTCCACCTCACTGTTCCCTTTTGAGTGCGTTGGAGCCTTCAGTGTGCATCAAACTGGTCGTCTGTAGAAACATGTTGGTCCAAAATAGCCCCTGATCCTAATACATATAATATAAAAGGTTCATTCTGAGGTGATGAAAATCTACAATTCATACAATCTATTCATTTTATACTCATAAGAAGCTAAGTTTAAATATTTTATCTTCAATTTCAGACAAATGAAAACAGATTCATATAAAATTTAACACACTGCACCATTAACTGACAAAAAGATTTTGATTATGTTATGTTATGTTATCCATGCAACAATTTCATTATATACTGTATGCATTAAACTAATCACTATTGTTTGCTTCCTGTTTGTTTGTTTGTTTCCCTCTCAAAAACAGTTTTTCCAACACTGTTCAAGGATTAAAACAAAAAAAAAAACAAGACAAAAAAGTAAAAGTAAACCAATGTTGTGGCCAAAAAAACCCAAAGCAATCAGCTAAAAGATGTAAAGTCAATGATTTTTTTTTTGCTTACATTCCTTAGTATAATATACTTTATAACTGGTAGAGCTGAAACTAGTGATTATCTTCATGATCAATTAATCTGTCCATTATTTTCTTGATTAACATAATATTTGTTTTGGCAAATGTTGAAAGATGTTGACCGGTCCTTATCAAACCTGGAAATAATAATGTTTTGTCCTGTTTTGTCCACAAACTTTGAAATGATTCACACTTTTAATGATTTCTCCGTTGTACGGAGCAGAGAAAAGTAATCAAATTAATTAATTTAGTAATCAATTAATAATCGAATAAGTGGGGCAGCGTCGTTTGTACTCTTCTCACCCCGTGTCTTCCCTCTCTCTCTCTTATTTCAGCCATGTTCGTCTTCATGATCGTGCTGCCCTGTGTCTACTGCTGCTACCGTGAGAAGACCAAACACCAGGCCTCCTCCATTGTTGAGCCACGACAGCCCATCTGAGGAGGAGGAGGAGGAGGAGGAGACGGAGGATAGGCAACCTCCATCCTTCATGTCATCATCTACATGATACAAGAACTTTGCTCCAAGTCAGGCAACAAAAAGGAAATACTTATTGATGATGATAACATGAAGGAAAGCAGCAAATGAAGGACATATTTATTCCTCCAGTTCTGGGATGTGGTGTGTGTGTGTGTGTGTGTGTGTGTGTGTGTGTGTGTGTGTGTGTGTGTGTGTGTGTGTGTGTGTGTGTGTGTGTGTGTGTGTGTGTGTGCGAGAGAGAGAGGGTAAGCACGCCCTCTGCTGGTCAATTTATTATAATTTACATGTAATGTTTGCAAATCTTCAACTGTAAAATATAGGACATTCATTGTTTGATGTACAATTACGAAATTATTATTAAGTTCAGCTACATGTTACGACTTTTTGCCATGGTAATTTTTAGTTCTCACACATGTATTACTACAAAGGTAACTTCAAATGTACAGGTATTAGAATAAATGTGAGCTAGGCCAACATTAACTGATATTTCCTTTTATTATCTAAATAAAGCTGATGTTTCTAGTTGAAAAGAAATATTTTGTGAGAGCAGACGCCTTTGAATTTTTAATTACTGACAATTGACAATTAATTTTTTTTTTTTTTTAATTATGGCATGGTTTGGTCACTTTATAACATAGACTCATGGTTCTCAAACTGTGTCACGTGTTCCACCAGTGGTGCGGAAGCTTCCTCTGGTGGCACTTGGAGGAAAATCTAAAATGCCGTTCTACTGTATTTCTACCATTAAGGAGACCAGTACTAAAGTATTCGGACCTTTATTATATATAGATATGAAACAATCATTTCTTGTTAAATTGAAATAGAATTTAAATCACCTCAGTAAAACCGCACTGTAAAACCATACCTTTTTTTATTATCAGACCCTTGCCTCAGCCATTTTGTATTTTTGAGTAAACATTAACCAGGAAGTTTTACTTTTACTTTGCTGTGGCCTTCACACAGAGCAGAGAAACAGAAAACAGGGCAGCAGTCGCTCAGGTTTTGACTCCTCTGTGTACACGGATATTGAAATGTTTGAGCTGTACTCAAATACCTGCAGGGCTGTGAGTGGATCAGAGCACTAGCTGAAGCCTTTTGTGTTCTCTTACACACCACATTACACTCGCAAACGCCTGTTGAGAGTCACTGAGCTGTGAGAGGGTCATTCAGCCAGACATGGATGTGGTGAGGTGAGTCTTTGTGTGGTTGGTTTTTAACATCTGTTTTCTATAGACAGTGCTGATTATTCCGGAAAACAGCACTTAGAGTGTTTCCTTTTTACATAATTAGTGGCAGTTAATGGTTTCACATTAGTATCTTGTTTCATAGCACGATCCCTGTGATGTTTGAGCTTTTCTCTGGTTTGTCACTCCCTTGTGTGTAGTGTCTGTGGGCAGCAGGATCTCACAGGATCTGTCCCACCTGAGGACTGGTTGAAAAGGTCCGTGTGTCGGCTGCAGCAGGAGCCATGGGCACTCGGGGGTGCAGTGGTCATAGGAGTGTTTGTGCTGGGAATTCTGTCTCTGGTCATCTTCGCTGTGCTGTATGGGTGCTGCCGCAGCCCAGCGGGACAGGACCAGGCGAAAAAGAAGTCGAGGCAGCAAGGAGTGATCTAGAAATGTGACCCCTTGACCTACTGTTTGTCCCGATCCATGTTGACAAGATGGTGAATCTTTGAAAAGAAGTGTTTTTTTTTTATATGGTTAACTTTGGACTGGCATTTGCAATGCTATATCAACAAGAAACTGTTGTGTAAGTTGTGTTCTGTATATAAGTACTGCATTATTTTGGTACTATATTAATTTCTCCTATAAAATTTGACACAAAATCTGAAATCTTTGTGCTGTCCTCTTTACTGTTTTAAACTTCCTTCATAACTCTGTAGTTTTTCATAATTGTAGTTTTTCTTAGAGTAATAACTAATAAACTCTAATCTGACATTGGTTTGTGGGTCACATCGTCAGATCGAGTTTGAAAGTTTGATCTAGTTGTGACAGTCATACCAGTAATTAATATTTTTATTTTCATTTTCTGTATAAGAAAGAAAGAAAGAAAAAAGAAAGAAAAAGAAACACAAAGAAAGAAAGAAAGAAAGAAAGAAAGAAAGAAAGAAAGAAAGAAAGAAAGAAAGAAAGAAAGAAAGAATTTTAGGCACAGCACCATTTAATGTCACTGATCTCTAATCATTAAGATTAGAATTCAGTTTAAACACTACCCATGTTCCTGTTTATCATACTGATAATGTTTTTTGTGATATTGCATTTTACAATTTTTGTTATGTACTTTTGATTTATTATATATATACATTTTGCTCTGTTTATGAGGCATGGGTCTATTTTTCATATGGGATACAGACCCCTCCTGCTGCTCTATTATTATATTATATCAATTCTATTTTAATATTTGGTACTTTGTTGTAATTAAATGTCTCTTAATCTGGCATGGAGCAACGGTGTGCGCAAACAATTTCCTTCGGATTAATAAAGTATTCTGACCGTGACAATGATTCTGATAAGCAAAGATCATCCTTCGGCCGTCTGTAGTTCCCTGCTTCTGGACTACATTTCCCTGTGGTGCTCGTCTGCGCGCGCGCGCGCGTGCCAACGCCATGACGTTATTATCCTGCGTCCAGACGTTTATGCGACGCATGTAGCAATGGCGAGCGCTAAAAAGAGTGCTCAACTTTCTTCTTTGGTAGACTATGTCGGCGATACAGACCCCGACTCTGACCCTGATTCAGATGACACAGGTACACGATGTCACGTTCAAATTTTTTAATTGTTTAATTTTACGACAAAAAAACGACTGTTTTACCGCGACTCTTCCATACGGCTGCTAACGCCAGGTAGCAGCTAGCTAACCTAGCTGGTTTACTTCACCGGTGGTCTTTCATTTTCCTTCTTTTTCAGCAGATTATTGTCATGTTTATTCTCGCACTGGGTGTAAAAACGCTAATGTGTTGCCAGCTGAGAGTCAATTGTGCTGCAGTTTAAATGGTGACAATGTCATCCGATCATCCACACAAGGTTTACGCGTTAGCTCAACAGAACTAACGTGAGTTGTCGCAGGTTTTTATGTTTATTCATTTTATTCAACCTTTAATTAACCCGATAAAGTCTCGTTTAGACTGAGATCTCTTTTACAGTAGGGACCTGCTCAATATGTTAGCAACACACGTCATAATAAATACAAGTTCAAAAGACACATTACAAATAACAAATACAAATAAAACAAACAGTAATTTTGGAATTCCACGCAGTTTGGCAACTATAAACACTGGCACACCTCATTGGATTCTCGTTGTCTAGCGTTTAAGATGGATCCAAGAGCTTCGAGATGCTCGTTTCCCCAATTCATTCCGAACTCTGGGAACAACAAAGCGACAAAGGCCACAAGAACGTGATGCATAATGGCCATTGGTTCTTTGTAGCAGAGTGCATAAAATACGAATGAATCAAGCCAAGAAGAGCCTTATAAATCAGTGTCATTCAGTGAGTGTGCCTTCGTATACTGTACTCAAAGAAGGCCACCCAGCTTTGACATCACAGCCTGTAGTAAAACTCAAAACACAGTAATAAACACTATTCAGACTGAAGTCATTTGGTTGAAGCATTCACATACATACATACATACATACACATACAGGCTAAAAAGGTAGCCAGTACAAGGTTCATCACCTCCACGGAAAAGGAAGTGGCAGGTGAAATATTAACCCTACAGTAGATTTTCATAATTCATTAATCTGTCAATTATTTTCTGGATTAATAGAGTACTTGTTTGGTCCACAAAATGTCACTAAATGTTCATCAGTGTTTCTCAAACCTGGAAATGATGATGATCTCAAATGTCTAAAATGATTTTTTTCTAATATGGAGCAAAGATACAAGAAAATATTAACAATTAACAAGCTAAAAAAATCTTAAACAGGATTGAATTATTTAAAAAACAAACTGGTTAATTGATTATCAAAATAGTTGATTCATTTAGTAATGGGTTAATAATTGATTAATCTAATAATTGCCGCCATACAGTAGTTTATCAGTTTGGTGGTGTTAAAAGAATGGGCTTGATTTCACAAGCATTTAGGCATATGCAGGGTCATAAATATACAATATGACTTGTAGTGTATTTTTGGTATCTCTGCTAGGTCCTGCCTTATTTCAGTGACAGCTGCTGTCGTTGCTGTTTCTCTTTTGTAGTTACCTGTGCCTCTTTTCCTTTTTGTCTGTTACCAGGAGGTCATGTTGGTGGACTGGTGTATCACTATAATGAGGATGACCCGAACCGAACAGAGGATCAAGATGACAAAGGATATGCAGATGAGGACAGCAAGGAGAGCAACTCGGTTAGTAATTAAGCAATTAACTCTCCATAAGTTTATTTGTACAGAACCACCAACTGCATTTCCCTGACATTTTGGTGTATATGTTTAATGATAGAGCACTGTGTGGGTATGTCTGATAGGGTAAAAATAATGTCTGTTCTCTGACAGAAGTTGTATTATATTTAAAATGAGGGTATAAAGCACAAAATCAGAATATTTGCACAGGTTTAGGATGATTATGATGATGGTTAAGTGCGCTTAATTAGATATTGTAAAAGCACACTCATATGTCCCTGTTGCTTTCATGCTTCACAGTGCTTATTTATTGCTTTACATTATAGCGGAGGGTTTTCCTTTCCTTATTTTTCTGTGTAGATCAGTAGTGTTGTTCGAATGGGGGGCTGGTGCAGAGCCTTGATACATGTCCAAACGTAAAAGATTAGAGTATATTTTATTATCATCTCTCTCCTTACTGATGTGTGACCCACCATTGTATACAAGGAAAATATCTTAAACCTGCATCTAATATTATAGTTGTGCCAGTTAAAACTAAAAATATTGTAAAAATATTTCAATCAAACAAAATTAATCAATCTGATTAACAGACAACAGAATTAGAAAGGTTTTTGCAGTCCTTTGTTGTGTGGTGGTGGTTGTCTGGTGTGTACTGCTGCTTCTCTCCACCCTCCTGGTCCCCTGCTCCCTTGGCCTTATGACGTTAACCCTCTGCATTTTTTGTTTTTATAGGAAATGGAAGAATCTGACGAGGGGAGGGACGCAGATGATGTTGAGGTATTTGAACACCCGTCTGGTGTGGGATCGATTAGATGTGAAATCACAGATGTGACGTACCTTGATTAGTCTCATTTTGTTCTGTCACTAAAACTGTCACCACTTGCAGTGAAAAAACATGTGCACTAGATGGCGCTGTGGTTTAACAAATGTCTGGTTAATGTTCAAATAACAAATGAAGAACTTCATGTAGATGAGATCAGGTCAGTGAGTTGGACAGTTTGTTCCAGGCCTCTGGACCGAAACATCTTCGTGTGTCTTAAACCTCGTCTTGAGTGAAGCACTGCACCAACAGTGTTGCTCGGCAGAGCAAGCTGCTTGGACCTGCACAGTTGTGCCGTACTAACCCCGCCCTGTGCATGTGTGTGTTTGTGAAGCTGGACAGCATGCCAGCTCTCTGCTGTGTTGGCACAGGTCACTATTGTGAGAGTTAGTCACAAACCTAACAAGCAGAAACAATTCAAGTGCAGAATGAAGCTTTGGCTTTATAGTCTGTGATTGATCTCGCTTTCATAAAGGCTCATAGGAATTTCTGATACAGCATGTGATTCTTTCACAGCAGCGCATTTACCAACAATAAATAAGGTTTACTTAACTTTTCCCAACAACTTGCAATGATTGTTGTTTTCTACATTTCTGTTATTGTTGACTGACTGATATAAGAGTGAATATTAGCTTCTTTTCTTATTCAGTTTTTCCTCCTTAATTATTGTTCTTTTTTCCAAGGGCTACATATTGCCACTGATTTCCAAAACTGATTTGATCAAGATTCACAAAGTCTCAGTTTGATTTAACGGATTTAATGTCTTAAGTCAATTTATTGTTGATTCAGTTGGCAGTATTTCAATCACAATACCAATTCTGCTTGGATATGAGAGATTCTCAGAGTTCTTTTAAGTCTTTAAGGGCAAAATAAAATCTGCCCTTTGCCTTGTAGCTCTCATGATCCTTGCATGTTGTTGAGCTGTAGTTAGGAAATCAAGTTTTTAATACAGACTTTGTCATTGCACACTTTCCAGATCAGCTGTTAAAAATCAGGTTTGTGGACAAAATGCCATCTGAGATCATCATTGTTTCCGGGTTTGGGAAACACTGATCAACAACTTTCAGTATTTCCTTATATTTTACAGACCAGATACCTAATGGATTAACTGAGGAAATAATCGACAGATTAATCGGTCCAATCCATTATCATAACAATCAGTAATGATTGTTAGTTGCATTAGCAAAATGTCTTTGCTTTGCTATTAAATGAGTTATGATTTAAATGATTTCAGAGTAACATCTTGGTTATTACAATGTCAGTTATATCAGACCTGGGTTTTTTTGTTGGAAATGAGTGTCTTCGTGAACTTCACCAACTGTGATAGATGGATATTACAGTCGCATATTGCTCTGTGTAATAAATCCATCTGCCATGTCAGGTTAGATTATTCTGAAATATGGTACAGATGTATGAGCTCTGGCAGATTAGAAAAATAATTTCTGTGACCTCCTGAACCCTTTCCACTTCCATCATCAGGTCTGGTTTGTTCCTGTGTGTTGGTTTTTGACCATGTATCTGAAAATCAGCCTTGATTAACTGAGATGATGAGCATGTTGGCATTAAAAGGCTAACTTTTGTGGTGCTGGATTAAAATGAGGCATAGGATCCATCTAATCCCGATCTACCCATTTTCCATTTATTATGAATGAACTAATAGAAGTAAAATGTTTGTTATGGAGTATCTCTTTCCCACAGGGTTTTATCTATAGGATGTCGCTGAAAATGTGAAAACGTGGACAGATGTAGAGAGGTTCATCTTCACGGTGTAGAACAACAGCGCTACAATGATCCTCCAAACCTGATGATGTGATGTGTTTTAATTCATTTGATGCAGTGTTAAAGGTGTACGTAACACCGTATCATGATTTATTTATTTATTTATTTGAGGATAAGATGTGGTGATAAGTTGATTAGTTTTTTCGTAGCTGCTGTTAAAAATAAATAAGAAAACACATGAAGAGAATGAGCTGCTTTAATGTTTGGTAGCTTTTTGATTTAAGTGGTTTGGCTGTGTTTTATAGAACAATTGGCACGATTATGTGTGTGTGTCTGGAATGAGAAGCAATTTGATGATTAAAAATATAAAGCACTATGCAAAAGTGTCAGGGCACACCACCAGCTTTGCTGCTTTTATGTCTGCCAAAGTCTCTGATCACTGACATTTGGACTGGAATGATGTGAGCCAAAGTTGGTCTGCAAGCTTTCAGTAATTTGTCAATAACTCCTACAACATGTGTATGTAATTCTCAAGCATGTCTTGAATAAACCTGTCATGATAGACCTTTTTCATAGTTAAACACCAACAAATTTAATCTTTAACTAGGGTCCCAGTCCAGGTCCGAGCCAGGGTCGTGCTGTTGTTCAAGTTTAAGGATAGATCACACTACATACTTGAACTGTAGAAGCAGTCTCCCATATTTTCAGTTTTTCAATATAGTGATTGCGAAGTAATGATGCTGCATAGTCATTACATTATTGGCAGAACAACAAATCTAATGATGGCCGAAGTCTTTTGCACAGGGCTGTATGTTTTTTCCCTCGCTTTAATTTCGATTTTGTGGTGTCAGATTCAGGATATAAATTTCTTGTGGAGTCAATTCTTGTAAACAATTATTAGTCACAAAGAGACATCAACCAGTTAATCTACAACACTTGCACTCTTACTTTGACTATATTAGTTTGTTTATTTCTTCCTGATGTTAGGTTTCACTTAAAGCAGCTTTGACTGAATTTTGCAGGTTCATGTAAGTTCTGTTTTTTTTTTGGCCATGGTCACTGCTCCAATGCTGCTGTTTTTTTTGCACACTGTGACCTCTGACACTTTTGTGAGGTGGCCGACCAAATGGGGAAAGAAACGTCAAATGCAGAATCTGTAAAATAATCTAGTATTTGTTGGCTGTGTGTCAAACAGCAGGTGACATGGTATTCATTTTCTTGGCTTGGGTTTGTGTGGACAGGCTTTACTGTGCTTCTGTCCACCCCTTCCTCTGATTTCAGGACATTTCTTTGATGTGGCTGTGCGGTTGCTAGGTGACAATGTGATTCCTGTGAATAACAGCACTGTTCGTGTGTGTTGGACCTGTGTTTTGCCCACATTGCTGGCACAACAGGCGGCATATTTTAGAGGTTGTACAAGTCTCCTCCTCCTCCTGCTGCCTAGATTTACTGTTCTGATGTTTGTGCTTCTTAGAAACTATTCTCCTGTCTGCTTTATTCTGTGCTTTCTGCTGCATTTACAGCTGTGATTTGTGGTGTTTCAAACACTAATGGAATGAACCTTTTGTTTCCAGCTTTTTCCTCACCTCAGGTTTTGACTGTTGGTACACTTTTACCACACTTTAATCCCCTGTAATTTATGATACCCCAGCTGAGACCATGGTCAACAATAATATCATCTTTATCTGTCAATAGTTTAATTTATAACCTAAAAACCTTGTGTATCTTTCTTTTCTCTTGCCTCATCTACCTCCTCCTCCTCTACTTATTTACAGATGTTGGAAGCAGAAACAAAAGACCCCAATGAGCTTGTTGGTGAGTTTACTCACTCACTCACTCACTCACTCACTCACTCACTCACTCACTCACTCACTCACTCACTCACTCACTCACTCACTCACTTAAAGGTCAAAGCTGGCACTTGATTCCCCTGAAAATACCTAGGCCAGCAGTTGAATTCACCCTTCTTATAAATTTGTCCTGAGATATATAATCTTCATCTGTGTTCAAAAACCATTGACTCACTGAGCCATACTTTTTCACCAGCAGACATGATAATAATAATTGTCATAATGAGTTATTTAGAACATTAATTAATTCCACGGATTATTTTCCCTGCTTATTTCCCATTATAATTTAATTATTAGTTATTGTACAATATTGCAGTCAATATCTCATTGTGCTCTTAAAAAGTCCTCAATTTAAAGCTAAGTAACCCTCTGGCAATTCTCAGGTGAAAATAATCCCCATAAATGTACATTTGACACTTGAATGGACCCAAATGGACATTAAATAATTACTTTTTTGTGATGCATAAATAAATTTCAAAGGCAGTCACTACATATCAGCTTTATATTTGTATGAAATAATTGAAAATTGTTGCTGAACAATTTAATTTAATTTAAAAAAGTAATTACACTTTTTCCCCTGAATGTTCAGCAAAATCTGTAGTTCAATAATCTCTTTGTAAAAGATTTAAAACAGGATTTGAAATAGATTTAAAACCTAAACTTGACTTAAACCTGTCATGGTGTTAGATGGGTGTTACTGCAGTGAGTGTATGAATCACTAACTAGCCCCTGGTGAGTTATAAAGGCCTGTGACAAGTGGGTAATGAAGTGCTAACCAGTGGTTAATGAGTAATGACTGACCTGTACAGGTGTGTTTGTGAATAAGGAAACTTTTGTATCCAGCAGGAAGTGAGTGATACAGGGAGCGGCCTTTTATGCACCGGCATGTTGGATCACAAACTATTGATAGTGACATTTTCTTGTCTGCTGTATGGTTATATTGGCCTGCAGATGACTACTACTAGTGCAGCACTCAGTGTTTATCTTAGAGCCTGCCATTGCTGATAAGGGAAAACTGAGAAGGTAGAATTGGAAGAACTATTTGGTGGTGGGCCATGCATATTCAGCATTTTTTTCATCTTGTTTGGTCATCTGACAGATATTGCATTGTGACTTCATATCATAGATGTATTTGGGTCCAAATCTCCAAATTAAATGGGGAGCTTATGGAAGAAAGTGGATAAACCTGAGCTCCTTGTTGTTGTTTAGCTTTAAGGTTCAAGGTGTCTTTATTATTCCAAAAGGGCAATTTAGGTTACAGCCAGCATTCACATTAATAATACCACGTCATAAAAATATTATTATATCGAAAAAAATATTAAGTAAACTATAGAACATGGAATCGCGATAAAGTTGCATTAAGAAGGCTGTATTTAAACAAGTTTAAATCAGATAGAGTGTGCTTTATTTAAGCACATAACCTGGTACAGTTCTTGGAGGTCACTCAGCAATTTTACTGCACAGTTTTACAATGCCATGTAAGTGATTTATTCAAATAAATGTTTTTTTTAATTAATGTTGATTTTAAATTAATATGTGTTTAAATGTTTTTTGATAAAAAATTAATCCATAAAATGCAAGCTTTATATGTATTACCCCATAATGGCCCACCTGCAGTAGCTTCACAGCCCACCAGGGGCCATTGACTAGACTGGGAATCACTGCTACAGAGAAATCATTTAATTTGGATAGGACTCTCAATCCAAGCTGGCAATGATTTATTCAGCTGAGAATTTGAAAAAAATGAAATTTTGTCTTTTATTTAATCTTTGCATGCTGTCATTGTGCAGATGCCTCCACCCCCTCCATGGTAGAGGCATCTGCAGCTGTAGTGGGGTGAACTCGGAGGCTTCCGTCTGCAGATTTGCTCCCAGCCTCCATCCTAACATCAGTGCACTGTAGTGGCAGAATGTGAGTCACAGCTCGGGCCTGGACTCTCGACATTCCTGCAGCAGAGCTCGTCTCCACTGTGTCGTCTGTCAGTAAATGTCACAGAGTGTCTGGCAAAAGGCCTCTTGTCAGCAGGCTGAAGACGGCCCTTTGTCCTTTCACTGAAGGGACGGACTGTCTGTCCACAAAGACCCTCAGGGCACAGATTGTGACTTTGTGACTTTGGCCCATTTTTTGGGAAGTCCAGTGGAAACTTTGAAGCCTAGTATAATCTCTTTCTCTGTCTGTCATCCCCATGTTCTTCCTGACAGTTCTGCTGCTGGTACATGAGCTGAATTACAAACTGGGATATTTATTCCCCACAGTGATTTAGTCACTGCCACTGTGGAGGCTGTAGTGTCTTTATTTTGCTGTTTAAATTAGAGTTTATCAAACAAGCATTGAGTAAATCTCCCGTTGTCAGGGCAGATCATCAGACTTTAACAATGCTAAACCCTTGTTGCTGCTGTAGTGTGTAATTGCCAGTGACAGTGTTTGTGTGTGAGAGAGAGTTTAATGAAATACCAGTGACTCATCAGACTTGTCTTGTCAGGTTTTTATTGTCTGGGGCTGCTACAGTGTTTTTGGTGATTTAAAATGGAGGTTGTACAAACTAGTTACATGCCCGTTTATTCTTCATGTAACTAGAGCTGCATACTGGACCTGCTACGTTTAACTAATGTGTCTTGTCAGTAAAGACAGATGAGTTACTCCTCTTCTCTGTGTGGGTGGTAAACAAAGTGGAGCACTACTGAGGATAGAGGTGCTGCTTCTCCACTGACTTTTCAGACAGATCAAGGTGAATCTGTGATTCTAAGGAAATTGGTAAAGATAATGAAGAGAGGAACTGCTGGACATGCCATCACCCTGCGCCAGTGATATTTATATTAATAGAAATAATTAAATCTGTGCAGGAAGAGTGATTACTAAATTAATTACCAAAGAATTTGAAAATCTTTTCCTCTGTTTCATCTTCCTACACATGAATATTTGTTCTTTGCTTTATTATGACATTAAACAATATCCACAATATTGTGGACAATACAAAACATTTAGTTTTTCATCATCATTCGTCATCAGTGATTGCAGTTTTGGAAAACAAAACATTTTACACAGTTTTCTCCATTTTAATGGACGAAAACCACTAAATGAGTCGAGAAAAGAATCAAGTGATCAGCAATTAATGAGATGATTGCAGACATACTGTATGATGTGGTAGAATATATTATGTATGTAATGTAGATAGTTTGAAAATTTGAAAATTTAAAATAAACTTCTACTTGTTTGAAGAAGGTGAATCAAGGAATCCTAAAGTTAAGAAAAAGTGCAAGTTGTTGACATAGTTTCAGAGTTTGCGAATGTGGAATTTTCCTCGTCTGTAAGATTTGTAAGATGAAATGTTCAGCAAGTCCAAGAAGAGAACAGAATGATCTTCTCTTGTCCAATCAGGTTTTTACTTGTAAAGGATATGCAGACTTGTGTGCATGCATGCACGCGCACACACTCAAGCACACAGCAAACTGCTTGCAGCACATATGCAGAGTATGATTGGCTGTGTTGAGTGACTCGCAGGACTATCTGTCTGACGGATACACTGAAGTGACACTGAAGAATGTCTGGCCTGAAGTCAGTAAAAGCACAGAGAGCAAAACAAGGGAGGAACCCAAAGGAGGGAAGGAGGCAGGAGGGGAGAGGACGAGAGGAGGTTGGCGCCTCCCTTCTCCCTACAAGCCCCAACAGCAGCCACGCCCTACCCTGCCTTGCTCAGAACATGCACTCCTCATACCATGCTGCCCCATAAAGCCTCACTGGCACCCACTCAGCACTGTGATAAACAGCAGGATGCTGGGGAATTCACCCACAATGTTTGCCCAACTAATACACACACTGAATCTTTGTTCTATGCTCTCTAGTGTATATCCATATCCCAACGTCTCTCTCAAGTCTTGTCTACTCACTCATTTTGTCATGACTGTTTCTTGTATAACAGCAGTTTCTGACTGATTCTCTGCAGGTAAAGACTTGCAGCATATACATATGTGGGCTCATGTTTATGCTTCTCGCTTCTCACCAGCTCTATTCTCAGAAAAGGTGAGAAGCATGTCGCCAGATGAGATCAGGATCCCCCCGGAACCCCCTGGACGTTGCTCCACCCAACTACAGGTAGACTCTGTCATAAAAAAAAATCCCTGCAAAGATGTATATAAATGTATACCTTCTCTCATCTCGTGCAAACTGTTTTTAATATGGCCACATTTGCGCCTGCTAACCAGAAACGTGTCAAGTGTGGGTTATTTTGTGAGCTAGATGGAATTGCCTGGTTCCAGCGTGTCATGTTTTAGCAAGTCTGTTGGCTTGTTTTTCATGCTGAATAAACATTTTCCCTGTTCCACATCCTACTAAAGGATTGATACTCATCATTATCATCTCTTAAAGGAACATATTTGTTTCATAAGCAGATGTTCACTCTGCACTCACCAACTCAAACACTGTTTTCAAGTGCAGAACTTTGAGTTTGAGGTTTAAGGTCACATGTTAAAATTGTCACTTTGAAGAGCAACTTTAGTGTCAGCGTGAGGAAAGTCATCAAGTCATCAGCCAAGTCAACACTTTTCACTTGTTCCCTCTGGGCTCAGAAACAAATTCCCGTGGCCACATAAATTCTGAGACTCACCCCTGTAATTAAAGCAGCACACGGTGTCGTCTTTTGTCACTGTGTCTGCTCATATGGTTCAGTTAACTACACTGTGAGGAGCCCAGGCAGGTCAGGGCACACAGCTGACTTAAGTAAGTGAACAGCTCAGCAGTCTTCCCGCTGGGCTGACAGTCACCCCCCCACCTGTCCTCACCCCTCCTACTTACCAGATGAACAACTAATGAATCACATCAGACCAGGCCTGATATTCCAGCCCTCAGGCTATGGACATATACTTGCATTAAGAAAGCATTTTAAACATCATATTTTAACAGCTTCTTAGCGGTTTTTGTGCAATTTGGCAATTATTCTGTTGAATCCGATGTGCGATCAGCTTCCACATAGCTCCTAACGATGAGTTGTGACCGCAGACAGAAAACCAACTGCATCGAACCTCAAGTAGCCACGTGAATTATAATCTACAATCTCCTCTAGAGCCACAATAGAATATATATTGGTCTTTAGACGAAGTGAACTTGATGCAGACAACTTACACTTGTCAATAATGTTATCAAAGTAATTTATCTCTAGAAATTGTGGATGTTTGCAGTTTTAATCTTGATGAAATGAAAGGATTGTTTTTTTTTCCCATTTTAAAGATAAGTCTGTAAACCACTACAGAGACTTTTATTTCCGCAAGTGAATACATGTTTAATTTGCACTGAGTTTGTTCCTGCTACTGATTTTACAATAATGCTGGTTTGAGGTAAAGCTCAAAGAAATGTAGAAGTGTGTAGAACAAGGAACAGGGTGGTAATGATACAGAATTCTCTATTTGAAAAACATTTCCAACCTTTTACTTTAAAATTATTTATTTCATAGCACGCAAACTCATCTAATCAGTTGCCTATCAGAAATCAACAATAAATTGTTAAAGGGAAAATGAACACAGTTAAGTTGTTCATTGGGATCTTGTAAGAAAGTTTTGTTTACAAGCTAGATTAACTGATAAGATTTCTTTTGCCTAAACGCAAGCAAATGCAGTGAAGGAGCAGATATTTTTTGATAAGATGTCAATATTATCTTAGAACATCAGGACAAATATCCTCTTTCATCTTGTTCCACTTTTGGCCTCATTTATCACTGTCCTGCTTACATCTGCCAGCTCCCTGTGGCATTGTTGAACCTGGTTGTCAAATATTTCCCAGTAGTAACAACAGATACATAATATACAATGGCCCCTTTCACACTCAGCCCTGGATTCAGCAGTATAGATACTCACGCTGATGATGTTTCATTTCAAACTGCTCTTCATTCATCAATATTTGCTTGTTTGTTTGCAGGAGAAGATCCACAAGCTGTATGAGAGGAAGCTCCACGGAGATTTTGACATAAACAACCACATCCAGCAAAAGAAAGAGTTTAGAAACCCAAGGTATCATCACACCCAGATCAAACCAATAAACACATGCAGTGACTATTTATACACAATACCAGATGTAAACATTGAACAGACATTAATATTCTCTGGCCACAAACAAAAAAGTCTTATCAGATGTTGTTTTCTTTCAGTATTTATGAGAAACTCATTCAGTTCTGTGGCATAGATGAACTTGGAACCAACTACCCTAAAGATATGTTTGATCCTCATGGCTGGTCAGAAGACTCCTATTATGAATCTCTGGGTAACTGTTTTTCTTCAAAGTTCTGTGTTTTTCCAGCTCAGCACCCATGCACACTAACATTTTTTTTTTTACTTCCAGCTAAAGCCCAGAAAGTGGAAATGGACAAACTGGAGAAAGCCAAGAAGGAGCGGACAAAGGTGAGGCTCAGATCTAAAGAGAATGGATTATTCTGCTGACGATTCTTTTCTTAGTTGCATCAGAGGGCAAGTCTCCACCAGCTCATTAATTTTCTACCTTGTGCCCATCATCACATACACATGCAGAAACGAACACTGCCAGGTTCCGCTCCTGTGTCAGCAGCACAGGCCGAGGCCAGTGTTGCCCTACACTTGAGCCTGCGTTTGACACCATGTTTCCAGGTGAACACAAACAGCCCTAAAGAAAGTGCTGTGTGAGTGCTGAGCTTTTTTTTGCTTTTGTTATTTCCCTCTAAACGATCGTTGCGAGGTGAATAGCATGTCAGTGCTGCGAACGAAAGGTGATGGGTGTTAGAAACATGCACACATGGTCAGAGAACATTGTGATACATGCTGCTTTCATCAGAAGCTGCACTCATTCCAGCAGCTGTAGCATCACTCAGAGAGTGGACTTGAATGAACATGTATGCTACAGAAGCTTTTTAGTGAAATGTACTCGGTGGTATGCAGGGAGAGTAATGTAAGACTGAAACCACACAGTTTCTTCACTCAATTCAGATCAAATCCGTATACCGTCACCACAGGTATTCTTTTCTCAGGCAAAAGTGCAGAATGGTACACAGCATGACAAAAAAGAGCACAGCCTTCAATGGAAATATCAGTCACAAATTGTAATTATCAAAATAAAAAAAAAAACCCTTGCAGCTGCTCTCAAACGCACAAAAGAAATGTCAATGAAGGCAAAACCTGACATTAAAAATGTGCAAGAGCAAAGAGCACTGATGCAAATCACACACTTATGCTCACGTGATTGTCCACCCGGCTCTTCCTGCTGAGTTTATCCCTTTTGTCCTCATGTTATTTGTATCTGTATGTGCTGCTTTGTTTTTTTTTGACAATGGCTGGATATGATGAGGTCATAATTGGAAGAAAAGATTTACTGAGAAGACAATGGGAGCATAAAAAATGTAGGTGGCTGATCAACAGTGTAAAAAATGGAGAGCAACAGGGTAAATATGCTTTGTTTTCGACTTTTGAGGATCAAACATCTACATGAAGGCATTACCAACTAATCACACTATGCAACAAAATATGAATATGTGTTTGCAACTTTTCAGAATTCTATTAGAATGTGAGGAGTGTGTAGAGTAACACAATTTTCTGTCCTTTTTTTTTAGCTGCATGACATTTGTAAAAAATGTCAATAAATAAATTGGGCTCAAGCCCGAGTCACCAGCAGAGCAGTGCCACCTGAAGTCCTACACATACACACCACTAATACAGTTGATGTGTCCTTGAAGACCAAACGCCCCTATAGATCCATAATCTTATTTCTAACAACTTGTCCCAGTTGTTAATTATAAAACATACACACCAAACAGTATCAGCAGTATTCAGTTTTTAAAAAGCTAATAATATTCTGTGTTTGTTATAGATTGAGTTTGTCACGGGCACTAAGAAGGGAGCCAACCCGTCCAACACGTCGGCGTCCACCACCGGCAACAGCACCAACACCACAGCCACAGGTAAACACCCACCACAGCAGACATGCTAATGCTACATATAGTGTTTGTGTTTGGAAAGTCAATGTTACTGGGTCAAAACTCTCAACATTTACACAACACTACCAGCTAAGCACAAGTGTGAACTGACACATGTTAGCAAACTGCAAGCTTGTTATTTATAACCTCTTAATCCTGAAATATTTATGACTAAATAAGCAACATTCACAATTTTTTTGTTGAGAAATGAAATGAAGATATGATTTATGAAAAGTTGAATTTCCCTCATCAGAACTCTGGGTGTGGTGTGAGCGACAGCTTAACAGCATATATAAATGAGCTGACAGCTGTCGCCCACATTTCGGCTGAGATGTTGCTAAACAGCAATACAAACACAGCCACAGAAAAAGTGAGAAGTAAAAGAGAAATACAGAAATATGCAGAATAATACAAAGGGTTTTGATGTGGGACTCCATCACTCATAACAACAAACTGTTGAATATGTATTCAGGGCTTTAAAGATGCCACAGACACAATCAGACAGACTCAGTTTGAAAATCATCACCTGATAGTCATCATTTTACATTTTTCAGATTGTGTTCTTCTCTGTTGTTTTTGCCACTGAATATTTTAGCTCCATCAATAACAGTCATATCATTTTACTGAACATTTGCAAATCATTTTAGGAACAGAAACATATGATTAACATTTCTAAATGTTTATCTGGCATTAATAAAGGATCACATAGTGTGGTTCACTAGTTCAATAGTCATATATTGAGCTGGACTAACATGTTAACATGTCTTTTTAAAGTATGTAGTAAGTAGTTTGCTTTCTAATGTCAGGTACACATACTGAGTGTGACTTTCAATAAAGCTGATGTCATGTGGTCACAGGAGACGCATCCTGGATGCTTTTTATTGCCAGGTGGAAAGAGTCATATTTGACTGAATCAGTAGGTATGTTTACATGGACATGAGTAATTGGAATAAAAATCTGATCGGAACAAAAATATGTCTTGTAAACATGCCAAAACTCTGATCCGATACAGCCCATTCAGAAACCAATTTCATTCCTAATGAGTGGGTTGGTATATGTTGATCGCCTTTCTAATCGGTGTTCATATAAACAGTAGATCGATCATGACTTCCTAGTTTGGTGTCTGATCCACATAAACGTTACATGTTTCCGTTTTTTACAGTTGGAAGAGGAGGAAAATAAGATGGATAGCGGACAGCAAGGGGACACAAGCAGACATGTGCAGCATTAGTTTACTGCGGAAGTGAAGCTGCTTCTTCTGCTTCTACTTCTGGAGAATTAGACAGTAGTGCACATGTACCAAAATAGTTCATTCCGACTGCACGCTTGACACATGTGCGCACACACACCACAATCAGATAATTTAATTTTGTATCCATGTAAACAAGGGAATTGTAAATTCCAGTTAGAACAAGTCTTTTACTGAGAACGGATGTCAATATCAGGTGTGAATGGGCCCCACCTGCAGATCAGTGGAGTAAACCTCTGGCAGGAGTGTATACAGCAACATCTGCAGGAACATGTGTTGTATGCATGCATGCACAAGTCAAACATGGACCCACTCCACTGACCTTGATGTGAAATCACTCGCATGTGTTCACTCTCTTCAGCAGAAGCCCAGAAGAGGAAAAGCAAGTGGGACTCTGCGATTCCCGTTACCTTAGCCCAGCCCACTCTCATCACCACCACGGCCAATCTGCCTGCAGTCGTCTCGGTAACCACCACCGCCAGCGGCACCAAAACCACCGTCATCTCCGCCGTCGGCACCATCCTGAAGAAAGCAAAGCAGTGAGCGCGTTTTAAATAAACGCTCATTTTACACTTGTGAGAACAAGCAGAGCTTGGACAAATGGACATGACGGACACGTGATGTATCGTTTTTAGAAGCCACATACGAACGTCCCCTGCTACACACGGACTGACTCTTAACTGCCTTTTATCTATGGGATTGTTTCTGCGCTGTAGCTTCTCTAAATCTGATGTGTGTCCATCTCAAAACACATGACATTGACCAAATAAGAAAAAGGATCCAAAACATCCCATCAAAGACGTATCACAATTATTTTTATTTTTATATCCATAGTGCTGGTACAGTATTTTCACACCACCTTTAGCTATAAGTCCACGCGCATCATTTTATTCTTCAGCTTTTTGTTTTCCTTCATCAGCAGGTCGTCTTGGCTCTGAAGATTTTTTTACACTTGTACATACGGTATGTATTGACGACGAATAAATGGTTTAGATGTTGTCTTTTCAGTTGGATTAATGTTTTTTTTTTCTATTATGGGAGGATTTCAAATAACTTATTTAGGGCTGCAAAGTTTCAAAATCTGACACTTATTTTTTCCATTAATTATTTAGTTATTTGTTCCATAAAATGTCAGAAAATTAAAAATGATGATTGTGTTTCCAAAACCTTGAAACAATGGTCACTATCATGTTTTTTGTCCACATTGAAAATTATTCAATTTTAATGATTTACAGAAAACATTAACATTTAAAACATTTTGAATAAAAGAACATTTCTCAAAAAAGCTGATTTATTATTTCAGCCCTAATTATTAGAATTTCAAAACCAAGTGTGTTTCTTTTTTATTTGGAGGATAAATAAAGTGTGGATCCACATCTCCAGAGAGGCCCGGGTGTGATCCAGACCCCAGCAGAGTTAACGGATGCTGCAGGACAGACTGTGGTAAACACCTGAGTCATTCAGTTGAGTCATACCCGCACAGTCATGCATCTGGTCCTTTGAATGAGCACATGTCAGTTTCCGTCTTGTATCGCAACATGTTTCTGCACAGCCTGGAATTTAAATATGGTACATTTACACATACAAAAATTAGAGTTCAGTCCTCCTTCTAGACATCCGTCCGTCTGTCTGTCATGTGCTTCTCAGGTGGCATTCACTCAAATTCTCCTGCAGCTCAACTGACTCAGAATGGGGGACGTAATCTGTGATGAGCTTAAAGAAAAATCTCTCTTCTGACTTTGTATTCCCACTGAAAAATGTGTTCCTAACCAAATTGCCAAATTTAAATCAAATAAATGCTTTGTTTAGAAAAAGGGTTTCAAACCATGTAAAAATCAGTAACATTCTCTGCTCGGAGACACTGGGGGGCATGGCCACTGGAGGAGCAAAACACACACCCTCACACTTTAGTGGGGACCAAAGCATCTGAATATCTGTTTTTATAGAATATAAACATAAACTTACCCCTATCAAACCCTAATGTTATTGGTTATCCACACTCCCGTATTTGCCCACTGTTTTGTGTCAAAAGGGTGACGAAGAAAAAAGGTAATTTTTACATTTAAAAATCAATTCTCCAATTTCAACTTTCACTTGAAGGCAAAATTCAGTTATCACAAAAGTTGTTGATATTTCTATTGAAATCTCTCTCACTCATTTTCTACCGCTTTATCGTCCACTGAGGGTTGCGGTGGCCCTCTATTGAAATCTTTTGTCACAATAATCTTTTGACCATTAATTAGACTAAAATCACATTATTCATCTTTCTCACTGATGAGATCCACACTTAAACAGGGTGTTTACGCAAGACATTTACAAAACAAGCAAATTTTAAAGTATTTCAAATATGAATTATTCCCTGCAGGTACATTCAAGGCCTTGCTGTCCATTTAACTTAAGAAAACCTCAATCGGATTTTTTAAAGCATATCTCACAGGCCCCTGTTAAAAAGATCAATGTATTTTCTTTCTGTGTCAGTTGTGGTCAGTTTGCTTTGCCTCTTCACTCGCTGCAGCAGATTTATTGGTTGAGAGTGAGTGTGTGTGTGAGAGAGAGAGAGACGCCATTATAAGCAGTGAATGAAGTCAGTGATCCAAAAAGTGCAGTTTTTGTCATGTAAATTGTCGTAGAGTCGGACAGTGGCAGGCTGGAGCAGAGCTCACACACTCGCCCAGCCTCGCTGGATCCAGAGGAAGTGAGCCGCAGCTCTGTTGTGGATTTTCTGCAGATGAGTCCACGTTCACTGGAACGTCTCATTCTCAGTAAGTCAAAGATCTTTGTTTGCTAAAAGGGATGATGTATGAAAAATGAGCGACAGCTGTTATATAATATAACTTCTCGTGTTTAAATTTAATTTCACTTTCTTTAGAGGAAGTTTCACCTCCATATCCTAAAAGTTTTATTCTCTCAGAGATTAAGTAAATCTTCAATAATGTAAGGCCTCAATAATGTTTTCTTGTGGGGAGGAACAGATGTGATTTGTTCTACAGTGTTTCCTCTTATTAAACTTTTATTCATACATTGTTCCATTGTCCATTAGAATCGAATACTGGCCTGTATTCATGTGAGTCACAATAGCCTACACTTAAACAGCTTTTATAGTCATAGTTTTTCTATTATGACATCATAATGCTATATATAATGACACTGGAATGAAGTATACCATGACACTTCTTTATAATGTGATGTCATAACTTTCCAAACTATGAAATACACTCGTGCTATAATGTGATGCCATGTCATTATACTGTGATGTCACAATGTAGGATAATATAATTATCATTCCATAAACCATGATTTCATAATGTATAGTATACTGTGACATCATGGTGATGTCATCATATACTCTACTTATTATTGTGTTTGAACCGTGTGTATTATAATGCAAACTGTCCTTTCCACTTTCACTTCTGCAAATTCTCGTCTGTGTTTACTGGAGCCTCAAATTGAGCATGATAAGTGTTTTGTTTCTTTCATTCTCTGTGACTTCTCACACATTAGAAACACTTCCATCTCCTCAAACATTGTGAAACGCCTGTTTAGACTGGCCTCACCGCTGCTGAGGTGTCAGGCAGCAACAGAGGAGGGAAGGAGGTGTTACTGCAGTGTGCACTTTTATTACCCTGCAGTGAAAGTTGTCCTTGTTTTTGCTGGGAGTGTGATTGTGTATGCTCCAGCTCAGATTGCCCAACATGGCTTGTTCTCTCGTCTAACTAAACTCATGGTGTCCCTCGTCTGAGTCACAGGCCGCAAGGGTGCAATAATAAGGTGCAGTGAATGACTTTTATCACCCGATGTGTGGTCCACTGTATTTAAGAAGGAGAAGCCTTTTCTGAGAACTACACATAATTTAGGTTGCAGTGACACTGGCCCCATCTGATACTCCCACTGTTTCCCTTGAACTAGCACTTCATCAAACCCTAGTGAAATACCCTCCAACAGGAATGCAAGACAAGGCTATTTATCAAACAAACAAAGAAAATAAAAAACAATAAAAAGACTCACGGTCATTGTAAATCTGAAATGTCTGCTTCCTGTGAATCTGCAACAAAGACGAGTTAGTCTCAACACAAAGATATTTATCAAACAAATCGTGAAGCAAATCACAACCCGCCAACGTGGTGGCAGTTTCGTGCAGCGTGCTATGATGACCCCGCCCGCGTTGAGGAGGTTCTATAGTAATGAAAAATCACGTGCCTGATACCAAACCGAGTGGGATAGAGTCGAGTCGAGTTGAGCCGAGTAGTTCTAGAACTGTATAATGGAAAAGCGCCATAAGGGGCCAGACACGCATTAAAAGTTCAGGTGAATCCGCTGTTTTTATCGTATCTGCTTTTTATCCATCCTCTGTTTCTGGGTGGATTCCTGTAGCTGCATTACAGCGCCACATACAGGCCTGTTTAGAGTCCTTTTTGGGGGTTTGTGTGGTTGAAGAATCAATGCTGTGTTTACGGAGACCTTTTTATTATGAAAAGGATTGTATGGGGAATGTTCTGTTTCCGTGTGGATAAGGCTTGGGGGGAAGGAAAATGCGACTGATGCATCCAACCTCTGCTCTTCAAAGAGCCGCCCTCAAAACACAGGAAATCATTGTTGGTCGTGAAACTGTAAATTTACACTGCGAGTTCTTTGGAATTTTTCTGTCAGTGGGTAGCTAGCTATACTTTGTGCTGATGTCTCTGCCTCTGCCACAGATACTGCCTTTTTTTCCCCGGACAACAACCATCAATTGTTGGCTAACAGGACGTGAAAAGGATTTCAACAAATCAGATCAAAAGTAGTGTTTCGGAAATTACAGACCCTAGCTTTAACCATTGGCTGAAAAACTCTCTGTATGATTTTAACCTGCGACAAATGGCCCGTTTTGCTGCAAAGAATAGACTGAAAGTGATATTTAATCCTTTGACTGTTGGCTAGGCTCCACATTCTAGTCCACTGCTGTTTTGTGTGCTTCTTTGTAAAAGGCTGCAACACAATTAAACAAGGTGAGCACCAGGATTGAGTGTCAGGGACACTGTTCAGGAATGGTGACGTCCACACTGGTGCTTCACATCCTCCACAGAGTGAGGAGATGAGAGTATAAAGATATGTGGCAATCGTAATGTTCATATCAAATATTTGACATGTAGAAAATGTGCCCACTAAGTATGAGCACACGACTGAGTAAACACAGGAGTCACTAAGCCCTTTTCCCATAGCCTGCAGGCACTGTTCTGCTCCGTGTGCCACTCCCAAGTGCTGGGGAGGAGGCTGTGGTAGGGAGGGGCCTGACTCCCCCCACACTCAAGCCCACACAGGTGAACTCGTGTTGGGGTGGAATGCAGCAAGGAGGGGGGGGGCTTGACACACAGAGGTGTGGAGCTTTTAACTTCCAACAGGGTGGGGAGGAGATTCAGATACAGGAAGGGAGTTAACCCTCTCACTCACCTGGACAGGGAAGGGAAAGTGTGTGTGTGTGTGTGTGTACCTGGTATTCCTTATGTTGTGGGGACCTAACTCTATTCACACAGTCACATTATGGGGACTTGTCTTTCTTATGAGGACAAAAATCAGGTCCCCATAACGTAAATTGCTACATTTGAAGGTGAAGACGTGTGTTAAAGTTAGGCTGAGGTTAAGGTTAGGGTCAGGGTTAGGGTTAGGGCACTAGTAATTATGGTTAAGGTTAGAGTAAGTCTGCAGGAAATGAATGTAAGTCAATGCAAAGTCCCCTGATGTCATGGAAACCAGTGTGTGTGTGCGCATGTGTGCATGTGTGCACGTGTGTGTCCACAAGAGCCAACGAAGGGATCAAGTCTCAACACACACACTCATTTTCACTCAGTCGCTCTGAGTCTCTGTGTCATTCATATCTGTCTCTCCTTAAAAACTCTCTCTCACACACACACACACACACTCATCTCTGTAGTTGAATAAGTCACAGTTTGAGCAGGCTGGTGGTGCAGGAGGGAAGCAAAGGAAAAGACGCATAAGAAAAACTGGAAGTTTGAATGTTTTTGAACTTTGAACTTGGACGCGAGGACGTTTTCTTCAGCAGGTGGATACAAACTTTCCCCTCAAACTGAGCAGAAGGAATTAGTGTTTCCTTATTTTTTTCTTTTTCTGATTTGCTCTTGGACTTTTGGACTTGGCCTGGTTCAGAGCGCAGTGAAAGGTTTGTTAAATTACTAATCTCTTTTTATCCAGTCATAGATTGCCTCCATTGCGCCACTGTTTTAATGCCCTTCACCTAAAGAGTCACAAGGAAATTAAATGCTCTTCTTAATTTTTAAAATTTCTATGACTTGAGATGAAGGCAAACTGCTATAACATGAGCATTATGAAACTTTATATTTCACCATATGGTCGTAGACGTGCATGAAGGAGTGAAGACTGAAGTTTGGGCAGACTTGGTTTCAGTTTGTTGAGTCTTTTAATTTGAGATGAGTTGCAGTGGTTATGTGGACAGACGTCTCCGCTGTTTACAGTGTTAGATCCAATAGTCATACATTTTTTAAGTTGCTTAATTGGACAGTGACTTCAACGAGGGACTGGGCTTTATGGCCAAAGTCTTACAAAACACTAATTAAAGTGTTGACGTTATTAACAAATGCAAAGCAGTCAAATTAGTCATTATGAAGTATTGCATTCATTATTGCAATAAGCATCAGATAATTATTGAATATCTGACATTTATTACAAATTTGTTATTGACTGCTCCTGAGTTTAATTAAAATAAAAAAATAAAATTGTAGTTTTAAAACATATTCATGGGTAGAAAAAAAATCAAAAACTAACTTAACTGCCCACTTTTTAAAGAGTATATTAATCAGTGTTAGTACTTAAATGCTAAATGTGAATGTGTCCTGTTTTTGTTTCTCTCCCCTGTGTTGGTAAACTGAACATCTATTTTTTTCAGCAAAGCTATTTCAACAAAGACATTTTGGGATGTTGTCTTTTTGAGCTTTGGGAGACACATCAATATTTTTCACTGTTTCACATCTGACACTTCAGGGACCAAACAACTAATCGATTAATGTTGAAAATTGACCAGCAGATTAACTGATAATGGTAATAACTGCTCACGTGTTTCACCTCAGTGTTTGCATTTTGCATAAACATATTGACAGACCCATGGAGTCACTGTGCATCACTACACCAAGCTGTGTTGACCTTGAACGCCCAAACCTGTTATTACCTTTCGCCCCTAACTGATGATGTCATGAGAGGGTCAGGTTTACGCCCAGCAGTGGTATGTTCACCTGGCACATGTGTTGTCTGAACTCAGAGGCTTTGAACTCGAGATTAGGTCTTCCTCTGGTTCTTCTTCTAGATGTTTAGACCAGACAAAGCCTGAATGACTCAGATCTATTTTCAGTGTCTCACAGGCTGTAATTTGTGTCTCCCAGTACACTGACGAGGTCATTAGTGCCTTCAGTTTCTTCTGCTCAAAGTGCTGTGTTTGAGAAGAGGAGCTGCTCTGTTTGCTGTATTTCTATTTTCTTCTGACCCCTCCTGGTCAGTGATTTATGTGACATCTTATGGCATGAGCTCACACACACACACACGCACACACACCTGTAGTCAGCTCGAGCTCACAGTGAAGTGTTAAGGTGCCTTTCCCATGTGTTTCCAGCCTGTGTTTTCTAACTTGGACAGGTCATCCTCTCGCCTCGAGGAGAAATTCTTTCCCGCACTTGTAAATCTCGGCAGCACAAATCATCATTTCTCTGTGTGGCTGCCCACACAGATTATTACTGAGCCACCTCATGCCACATACCGCTGTGCCCTTTGTTCACCTCCCACCTCTAACTGTCTATTGGAGAATTTTTTTTGTTTGTTTTGATTCTTGCAGCTTCCTGTTTGTCAGCTTGTTCTCCATCCAACATTCCAGCACGAAGGTTTAGTAGGTTTTTATTTTGAAGAGCCTTAGAACACACTGCCATGAATATTTCCACATCCCGCCCTCTATTAGTCTCTTCCTGTTGTGATTCCTCTATTGCATTTCTGTCTAAAATGCACCAATGAGATTGGATATCATTCTAGTCATCTTTAATGTTTTATTCCATCTAAATTGCAAACTATTTAAGAAATAAATCTAGATTAGTGAAGGGATTATATACAATTTTATGGCACTTTGGGATGTGAAGCACTCACAGTAATATAGTAGTGGAATAATCGTGAATGAGCAATTTAAAGTATTTTTTATGAGTGACTCTCGCTTTCCGACGTACAGTTGCAGTGATCTATTCTAAAGTACCTCAAGGTGGAGGCAGCTTTTTTTCAATAATTCGTTTTTTTAAAAAACAATTACAGCTATAACAATGCAAATCGCCATTATTTCAGTCAGGAGATTCATGGCATTAAATTTTCATTTCGTTTCATGCCTAAGTTGGTTGGCATTATTTAAAAAATGTCTTTCCTGAATACATACAGATGGAGGAGAGTGTAACTAAGTTTAACCTGTAACCTTTATTCCCACACCTCCCAATTTTTAAAAGGGAATGTTTCCTCTGTACATCACTGCAGAATTATTGATGAGTAACAACAAAATTATTTCACCTACTCCAGATTTAAGTTGGACATAACCTTAATTTAATTGGACCAAAAAGAAATCTCAGTGATTGCTATCGAAATCTAAAAAAATAAAGCATCAGTGCAGCAGAAACATAACAAAATCTATTTTTCCTAATTTTGGTGAAAATATCCTTTTTTTAATTTGCGTTTTTGGGCATCGTAGGGACATTTACATTTGTTTTCAAGTTACTTATTTATTTATATGAGTCTAGTGTTGTCTGAGAGGAACAGTCTGCCATTCAATTTTCAACCAGTTTCAGTTTACAGCTTCACTTCAAAGTGAAGGTAAAGGGAGTGTCCTCGTCTCTGTGCCGTGACCAAAAGAAAGTACAGATGGTTCAAGTTGCATGTCAGTCTGCGGGGAAATCACTGGAGGACAAAAACCTCTAACTGTGTTAAATGTATGTGTTTGGCTGTTGAAGGAAGGAGATGGGGAGATGGACGTTACATCTCTCAGTGGGACTCGGGCTTCTGGCCGTCCTGTTGACGTCTTGTTACGCCGAAGGTGAGGAAATAAATCATGTAACTTAAAGCACTTCGCACCATACGAGTTACATCCACAAAGCTCTAGTATGTACAGTATAAATGCTTCTTTATTTGGACTGCCAGAGCCAGGATTGAACCACCACCTTTTCAACTCATTTAAACTCCTGAGTCAGGGTCATATTTAATCATATTTACTGAGAAGATATTTTATGAGCAAATAAGAATTTCAGACCACAGTTATTTGTTATTCAGTCATAAATCATCACTTTCTGATTTGAAAATTGTTATAATTTATTTTGCCTGCTGATAGAAAAACAAGCAATTTAATTGCATCTACAGTTATTAAGCTGTTAGAATACACAATGTGACATTTTGTACCATTTAGTTTGAAATATTTCACTGAAATTAACATTCTACAGTATACTGAGTTCAATATTTCTGTTTATTCAGTGGTGTTTGTCTCACTAAGATCATAGCCTTTATTTTACTTCATCCAGCTGCTGCTTTCATTTGGAAACGATATGTAGAATGTGTTTTGGTGTTTCCACAGGTATTTTTGCTATGTTTCATGGCTTTGATTATCTCTTTGTTGGCTTCTCCTCTCAGAGAACTACTGCTTTGCTGCCAGGACTAAGACCTGCTCCGAGTGCCTGCAGGCCGGGGAAGGCTGTGCCTACTGTTCTGATGAGGTGAGAGCAGAGAACAGAACTGGAGCACGTTGTCTAAATCTTTAAGTATACTTTAAGTATATTAAGTATACTTCAGTCCATCTCCCTGTGCATATTTCCGTATGCAGCTTGATTCCTGGACGTTCAGAAGAATTCCACACATTCGTAATGTGCTCAAATGAATTCATAGAAATTAAATTGATTCCAAATCCAATTATTCGTAATTAAATGCTTATGAACTCCTTTAATTTTTCAGCTTCAGTTCCTCTCCCCTGGTACTTTTAGGTTTTTCATTCATTATGTTTTGTGAGTGAGGTAAGGGGCAGAGAGAACCACCTCTGTTTGAATTTCTGGCTCCTGATTGAATAAAGTTTTTTTTAAACATTTTTTCTACATTTACATGTACTGTCAGACCCAAGATAACAATCCGAACTCCTGTATTGTGAAGCCTCCAGAATTATTTTTTGCGGCATCATGTTAACGTTTTGCAACCTGAAATTGGGATGTTACTTACAACCAGGCTCTTATTGGACGATGTCCACTCACCTGTGCCGTAATTTATCATCTATTTTCCACAAAATTGGAACATAATTACAAGATTGACAGTATATGATATTGAAGAAGAGCTTTAACCAGCCATTGAGACCATTAATTCCTCAGAAAAGTTTTTGCTGACATTACAAATCAAGGTATGTTATATGGTATAAGTAATGTATGAGTGCAGCAGTGAAGTGATATGTTCTTCTTTGTTGAGTTTAGTGGCTGGCATGTGTCATGCTGGTATGATGTCATGTCATACATGTACCAAACGCAGCTATCGCCACACCCAATGGAATTTACTGTTTCCAAATGTAATGTGGTGTAACATAGTGGAAGTGCAGCTGAGACCTGTATCACTGAGGGAACACTCTAGATCAGTGATGGCTTTCAGATTGTAGAGCTTTTTAATATAGAATTCCACTCACAGCAGCTTTAGCATCTAAATTTTAAATCAGTTAATGAATAAAAAATCTTACGTGTGATCAGTCACCTTGCTCCAGCATACGCTGAAATGCAATCTGTTGTCATGGAGATGACTCTGTCCCGTATAGCTTTTTTTAATATGAAAATTATCCTTAACTGAAGGCTCAGTTAACATATTAATCAAACTTTGTGTTTGCACAGACCTTTATTGGTCCTCGCTGTGACCTGCGTGTGAATATACTTGCCCATGGCTGCAGTGCTGCTTCTTTGATCACCGTTCACAGCAGTGTGAAGATCAATAAGGTAAGACGCCATCGTTTCCATCACTCTGAAGGCCCAGATCTCTCTCACTCTTGCTTTATTGTCAGATCTTTACTTTCCTTTGTGCTTTCCTCTCTGTCGCTCCTCTCGCTGCTCAGGCTCAAATGATCAACACAAGGCTTCAGCAGTCTCAGGTGTCACCACAGCTGGTGACCATGAGCTTCCTGCCAGGAGAGGAGAAGATGGTTGACGTGAATGTGTTTGCTCCAACCAAAGGTCCTCTGGATCTTTATATTCTTATGGACTTCTCCAACTCTATGGCTGATGATTTGGACAACTTGAAAAAAATGGGCAAAGAACTTGGTAAGCAGCTTTGAAACAGCATCAGAACTGGAACATATTGGTGAATTAATGGTTCCTATAGATAAAGGGGAAAAAAATGTTCGTACATTCCTCAGTCAGTGACCAAAAAGGAAATAGACTGAAGCTCAAGGCTTATAACCTTTACAATTAATCGAAAAACCAACCATACCACAAAACCAGTGTTAAAATGTTGAAAAGCAACAAACAAATTGAGCAAAACACAAAGCAACACCAATACACATCTATATGCAACATTGGTCTTCACTTTACAATATTCAAATATAAACAATACTCCTAATTTTAATTTATTTTAATTTATTTTATTTTAAAACTCTAAATAATATTTGTAAACTTTTAAAAGAGAGGACCTTGTAAACAATTGGTTTGTACCAAGTCTTATTGGTGATTCTAACAGCTCTTTTCTGAAGTTTAATTATACTTATATAATTATAAGTAAAATATAATGGTTTATATTTGTTTTGTAGACATTTCCCCAGATTTAGCATATCCTTAGAATAGCAATAGATTTGGATATTTTGCCTTAAGCATATTCTAAAAGTGACTTCCAACTAAATTTATATATACACTTCCACAAATGTTTCAAAACCTTTTTTAAGTTCCATAACCTTTGAATTACTAAGGTTTGTAATAATTAATTCATGTCCTGCCCAGAACTACATATATACAACTGTCATCAGCAAAAATCTACATAAAAAAAACTACAAAAAATATAATTTCTATGTAATTTTATTTTTTATAAGACTCAAACTAAAATGTACTCAAATCGCATGTTTTATGGTGAAGAATTAATGGAACATTTACTTTAGGGACAAGAGCTGCTCCTAATGTTGGCAGTAAACTGTATATACTGTCTATACTAATGAAACTTGTTTTGCATAGCTTCGGTGGTAGGAACGCTGTCTGATGACTACACCATCGGCTTTGGCAAGTTTGTGGACAAAGTGATTGAGCCCCAGACTGACATGAGACCCTTGAAGTAAGAAAGAAAAAAAATTACATTAAAACACTGAAGAGAGTTTAAAAAGTACGTGTTAACAAAACGTCCACTGTCTCTTTTCTCCTTTATTTGTCCGACCCTCACCTTCACATCTCAGACTCAAAACGCCATGGCCCAACAGCGATCCTCCATTCTCATTCCAAAATGTCATCAAACTGACAAGCAATGTGGATGAATTCACCAATAAGCTGCAGAAAGAGAGAATATCTGGCAACCTGGATGCTCCAGAAGGCGGGTTTGATGCCATATTGCAGGCTGCAGTGTGTGGGGTAAGTAGCTCATTGTTGTGCCTCCACACCAGCCAGAGACCAGATGTTCCTTTTCGTGTTGTCACTCCGTTCATCCTGTTGTTTTAAACACAATATTTAATGATAACCATTTCTTCAAATTTAGTACAAACGTTCACCTTTCCTCAAGGATACACAGATTACATTTTGGTGGTCTAACATCATAGGTCAAGGATTATTCTAATAATCTTTAAAATTGAAGGGAAGGGAAATGTAATATGACAAACATAATAAAATCATTAAAAAAAGTTGCATCTTCTAATTTCTTTTACCTAAATATCCTTATTCTGTCACTGTCTTCTTCTACTGTTCTACTTGTGTTCGTCCACCAGGATGAGATCGGTTGGCGAAAGCACAGCACGCACCTCCTGGTTTTCTCCACTGAGTCAGCCTTTCACTACGAGGCTGACGGTGCCAATGTTCTGTCTGGCATCCTAAAACGCAATGACAAGATCTGCCATCTGGACCCTGAAGGCAAATACAAAGAGGATATAAATCAGGATTACCCTTCCATACCCACACTGGTCAGTGTGCTGGGCAAACACAACATCATCCCCATCTTTGCTGTCACCAACCACTCTTACACGTACTACCAGGTGAGCTATTCAGTTTTCCATGTTATGCTGCTGAAAATTTAAGCTTTAGTTTCAGTCAAAAAAAAAAAGATTTCATTCATTTTGTCTTGTTTTTGTTTCGTGTAGAAACTTAAAGAGTATTTCCCCATTGCTGAGGTTGGCCTGCTACAAGAAGATTCATCTAACATCCTGCAGGTCATGTCAAGTGCCTTCGAGGTAAAACAGCACTTCACCCCCATCTTTTATCTTTTTTTTTTTTTGTTATAGTCAAATGGCTGCAATCAGGTGTGTTTTTGCTGATGTCCTCATGTGTTCTTTCAGAGTATCCGTTCTAAGATGAGCATCCGTGCAGAGGACAGACCCAAGGCATTTGTGGCGCAGTTCTTGTCCACTAGTGGAAAAATTGCAGAATTTGGTGCTTTTGATTTCAAGCCTGGAGCAATAGTAAGAGTTAAAATGACACACAAATGACTAGTAACTCACAAAATGTACATTCATGTATTTAGAAGCCACCCAAGGTGGCTTCTAAGTGCTTAAAAGTACTACTTTTATAGTGTATGCAACCATTTTCTTGATTTACTTTATGCTATTACCTGTATTTTAATGTTTGTTTGTTCCCCAGGGCAAGTTCAAGATGCGTCTCAAAGCCCAGAGGACGATAGACGGGACACCTGTGTGTGAGACAGCTCCGGATGAAAACCAAGGGATTATGAGAATAAAGCCCACAACTTTTAACGCTGCTGTCAACGTGGACGCGTCAGTTTTGTGTCCAACCTGTGAATGTGAAAGGGTATATGCACATGGACACATGGACACATGCACACATGCACACATGCACATACACACACAGATGGATTTGTCATTAGGTGCTTCTTAAAGGATAGTTCCTTTTTGTAATGTAGTATATTTACAGTGTTGACTGTTTTAAGTGCATGTTGAGTTTTTAATGTGGCAGCTCCGCTGTTGCTTGCCATTTTAAATTAACCAGTAAACATGCATAAAGAATTATTTTCTTGACTTTGAGAAGCACCAATTTACCTACAATTGTCTCTTGGAGACTAAATTAATGTCTTTTTTTAATCTTTCCTGCAGTCTCCATCTATTAAATCACCCAGATGCCATGGCAATGGAGACTTGGTTTGTGGGAAGTGTCGCTGTTATGATGGATGGTGAGACTATCATTGAAAAGAAACAACATATTTTTATCTGGATACTGACAGCTATTTCACATTTTTTGCAAATTTTTTGAGAATCTTTTTTTGATTAAAAAACGTCTTGAGGAAAAGGTATCTGAGGCAAAATTATCACCAAATGTGTGACTTGGTTGGTACCAGTGGAGGCATTAACTTTTTAAAGACCTCTTTTCTCAGTGCTGTTCTTTGTCCATGTGTCTCCTTCAGGCTGAGTACATACTGCAACTGCTCTGCGGCCACCTCAGCTCTGGACACCAGCCAGTGCATAGGCCCAGACATGACAGAGCCTTGTTCGGGCCGTGGAGACTGCCTAGAGTGTGGAACATGCGTCTGCTACAACCCAGAGCAGTTTGAAGGGCCCTACTGTCAGTACGACAGGACCCAGTGTCAAAGATTTGGAGGTTTCCTCTGCAACGGTGCGAATTTTTTGTTGTTGAATTGGTGATTGAGGGAGTATGTGTGTATGGGACACACATGTACACATGTTCATCACTTGACACAAGGTTATTGCAGTGAAAAATCCTTTCCTTTCATCCCATCAGACCGTGGCTCTTGCATTATGGGTCGCTGTGCATGTACAGAAGGCTGGGAGGGAAATGCCTGCGAGTGCACTAAGAGCAACGAGACCTGTCTGGACAACAAGGGGGTGAGTGGTGCGATAAGATAAGATGCAAATCTTGCCTAAAATTATTTTCTATAAATACTGTTCAAGTTACCCTTTTGCAGCAGTGCAAGATGCTGGAGTCAGAACTTTTAACTTGAAACCTGATGATTAGATTAATCTTCTCACTTAACAATATACAAAATAGATTTAGTGCTTACCAGTCATACATGTGGAAACTCTGATACCTATTATGTTGTATGTTTTTAGTCTCTTCTTTTCTTGCTTTTGTGCCTGTCATTTGGATAAGATAAGATATAATAAGACAAGATATTATTTTCCCACCTTACATATCTGTGTGTCTCATTGTGTCTTTTATGTGTCAGGGTATCTGCAATGGGCGAGGTAAGTGTGAATGCGGCCGCTGCAAGTGTGACAACCTTGACATGGACGTGACCGCAACTTGTGAGCCCAACTTTGAGGTGCGTGGAAAAGCAAGCAGCAGTCAAGAAACACTTATATAAGTCTACAGGAATGATAATTTAGAAATTTTTGATTGGCTATGTTCAGAAAACTGCAGTAACCCATGGGTGAAAAAGCCTAAACAAGGCCTAATGCCTTTACCTTTTGCCTTTGTTCTATATTAATACATATATACAGTATATGCGTCTCTAAAGCCTTTTGATGTGTGTGTGCTGATTAGGCCCAGCTAGGCACATGCGAGGCTACTAGAGAATGTGTGCAGTGTCGAGCCTGGAAGACGGGGAAGAAAACTGAAGAAGAGTGTGCTAAGTGCCCCTTCAAAATTGTCATGGTGGATAAACTCAAAGAGCGTAAGCACATCCAATAGGCGTGATATGCTCCCTTTGTCACCTATGTTAGATGATGAGTGTGACACCAGAAACAAGTTGTAACATTACATTTGTGCCTGTTTGTTTTTTAGCGGAGTTGGTGCGTGATTCGTGCAGTTTCCGTGACGAGGACGACGACTGTACTTACTACTATACTGCTGAAAACCCCAAAGATCCAAAGGAAGGAATCTTGGAGCTTCAGGTTTTGGAAAAGAGAGGTGAGCTGCAGCATAAAATGATCAGTGTCATTTATTTGAAACTCCATATGTGCCACAATCTGCAGCTTTAAGCAGCATAAAGGTACTTTCTCACAAATTCAGAGCCAGTGGAGTTGTTTGCTTATGTTGCCTGGCTCCTGGCAGTCACATGACATTCACGGTACTGATGAAGCAGATGATGTAGGATGTTTGCACATTTAATTAAACTTTTCATAGTTTATCAACCATTTTCTTCTTTCAGTGTAGTTTTTTCAGTTTTTATTGTTTACAGTGATGTTTACAATGCACAAAAGAGAAGCATTTATTTTTACATTTTAAATTGTAATATGTTTTTTTGTTAATTCAATTTGTATGTATTTTTGTTTTCTTGCGATTTATAGGTATGTGTGTGGTTATGGTTGTTATGTATTTATAAGAGTTTGATAACAATATCTTCATGTTGGTCAGGCTGTAGGGTTTTTTCTATTATGTGATTTTTGAAAGAACCAAAGGAAAATCCTTTCACAGCCATCAGGCTTTACTGGATTACAAAACTTTGGGAAACAAACATTGTGACTAAGGAACAGACATTATTGTTTGAGTGTTTTTCTTTGCTCAAATTAAATCTCTGTGTGATCATTGCATTTCTGACTTGATCCACTTTTCTCAGATTGTCCTCCTGCCAGCCTCCTGTGGTTGCTCCCTCTCATCCTGTTCCTGTTGCTGCTGCTCGCACTTCTGCTGCTCTGCTGCTGGAAATACTGCGCCTGCTGTAAAACCTGCTGTCAGGTGCAAACAGATTTCTCACATTTGGACTTTATAAATATTTGACAGGAAATGGAGCCACCTTTCTCATCTATATTTTATCTTTTACTTGTAAAACAGAGCTGCCTTGCTCTGCTGCCCTGCTGTCGTAGAGGTAAGACATGAATCAACATTATACTTAACAGCGTTGCATCAAATCTACTGTAATCCTACTTTTTCCCATCTAGGGCCAGGGTGAATTTGAGTTACTTCATGTTGTATTCTGTACAGGTCGCATGGTTGGGTTCAAGGAGGATGAGTATTTGCTCCGTCAGTCTCTGCTCACCTCAGACCACCTGGATACGCCCATGGTGAGGACCGGCCCGCCAAAAGGAACTGATGTGGTCCGCTGGAAGGTCACAGATAATGTTCACCGAGGACCCAATCACCCCCAGGCTCTGATGAAGCCTAACCCTAAAGAAACCAGTGAGTGCAAGGTTATTGCCACCATCAAAGGGGTAATGTTTGTCTGTCTGGGTTTTAGCAAATACAGTTTTGAAGAAGATCCAATTAAGGGAGTGGCTGCACATTGTTGATATTTGTTCTGCCAAAGATTTCTACCTGTTCAAAATGATTTGTTTCTCAATGTGTGAACTCTTCCTTCTATAATATTATATAGACTCTGCCTTGAGATAATCATGTAGGTTGTTATTTTGGGCTAAACTATTGCAACATTTCTGCATAATGTTAAATAAGTGAGAGAGAGAAAGAAGACACTTCTGCACCTCCCAAAGGATCATTTAATCCAGTAACAGCAATTCAAAGAGAGATGTCTCTCTTGACTGTCCTACAACTACTCTATATTTTTGGTTCTTTCAATCAGGTCAATTGTTACAAAAACAAAAAAAGAGTGTAAAAGAGGGTTGGACAATAAACAGTTACACTTAAACATCACCTCATCTTTTGGAAGAGCTTAGGACAAAGAGCCCAGAGTGTGGATGAAGCTTATCAATTAGAAGTTTTTCAATATTAAAAAAAAAGTTGTGATGAGTTTTTAAATCATTGACACTCTTTGTTTACATGTTTTCTCTTTTTTCCTTTGTAGTTCAGTTCCCAGTCTCCCTGCGGCTGAACAGGTTGTTCTCTGAGAACTTGTCTCGCCCAGAATCCAGAGATGCAGAGCAACTCCGCAAGGAAGTGGCTGATAATGTGAGTGTGTTTTTGTCTGTTGTGTTAAATGTATGAATAAAGACATTGTCACTGAATATTGTATTTGTTTTTCTTCCATCCAGCTCAATGAGGTGTACAAACAGATTCCTGGGGTGCAGAAAGTGCAAAAGACAGCTTTCAGGTAAAATGTGCCAAATGTGTCCAGTTCATAGTGTGATAATTAATCATCCATTTTGCACTGCATTCAGATGCTGACGTTTAAAACTGTGTACGCTTGACTTAAAAGAAATGATCTGTTCCCTCACTAATGAATACCTGTTTTGGTTGTTCACAGATTGCAGAGAAATGCGGGAAAAAGGTAAAACTCATTAAAAAAAAAAAAGTCAACAAAGAATTTAATTCCTTTTGAAGAATCAAAGGTGATACATGTTCATTTTCTTTGCCACTCCTTTGCACTTCTTCAGGCAGGACTACACCATCATGGACACCGTCCTGTCTGCTCCTCGCAGCAGCTATCCTGACATCGTCAAGCTCACAGAGAAAAATGTACAGTCCGGAAACTTCCATGACCTTAAAGTGGTGCCTGGGTACTACACAGTGGCCACAGACAGAGGTGTGTGTAAGCTGTTTGTACAGGGTGTCTGTGAATAGGGAATGTTCCTTATTTGTCATCGTTCTGCGTGCTTCTCCACTGCAGAGGCCGCAGGAGCCATTGAGTTCCAGGAAGATGTGGAGTCTGTGGATGTTCATGTGCCGCTCTTCGTCAAAGATGAAGATGATGACAAGAAGCAGCTGCTGGTGGAGGCCGTAGATGTGCCACTGGGCATTGCAGAGATCGGAAAGCGTTTGGTCAACATCACCATCATCAAAGAGCACGGTGCGAAATCTCAGACTTCAGATGTTTCCCACTCCAAAAGGAGTTTACAGAGAAATATAAAATTACTGTGAAATCTTGGTTGTAGTAGATCTAACCGGTTGATTGTTGTCTTTCTCTTTTTCCAGCCACCAGTGTGTTCTCATTCCTCCAGCCAACATACACGTACAGCCGCCAGGATGGAGTGGCCAACATTCCGATCAGCAGAGAGATCATCGAGGATGGACGCACGCAGGTCACATACCGCTCACGGGACCTCACAGCCAAGGACAAAAAGGTGAGTGGTTTATCATGATTGACTTTGCTTCTGTTTTTTTGTTTAGATTATGTTCTTACTTGTTAAAAGAAGTGTGCCTTTTACAATCCATTGTGGATTTTTTATTAGTTTTAATGACTCTAATTGAATATACTACTAGTATGTATAATGGTTTTAAAAAAGCCTTTTATGTCCTTTAGGCAAGGGCCTTACTTTACAGAGGCTGCATTTTGCATAATTCTAAAGCAGCCTGAAGGGACAAACCAGATATACTGTGTGTTATCGTTTGGAAGATGTCACTAATTCCTCCACATTGTACCTTTAAGCTGTGGCACATGTTGGCGTGGTTACTACCACCCTGACTGTACTCCGACTTACTGGATGTTCACTGTGCCAGCCTCTGGGTTTTCTAAAACAACTACAACAATGTAGATGCAGATAATGGCAGTTTTTTGAGTTGCTCTTCTTATGTATTTCAGGACTACATAACTGTGGAAGGAGACCTGACTTATGCTCCTGGTGAGACCCAGAAGATAGTTCCTGTTAGGCTGCTGGAGCTGAGTGAGAAAGATGGCCTCCTGGAAGACAAACAGGTCAAGCAGTTCGTCATGGACCTCAGTAACCCACGACAGGGTGCTAAACTGGGACGCTACCCAAGGACAACTGTCACTATTGCAGACCAACCAGGTGAAATGATGCAAGATGCTTAACATCAACGTCTCACACTTTCTCCCAGTCAAAGCACTGCTTGCTAAGGTTTCTTCTCTTCCTTGCCGATATCTTATTTTATCTAGAGCCCAGTGTGGTGATGTTCAAAAAGGGCACCCAGAACTTCAGCACATCTGACCCGAACTACATCATTCCTGTGGTCCGTACTCGAAACCCAGACAGCCCTGCCACTGTAAAATGGCGCACAAGGAAGGCCCAGCGCTTCGACCTCTCCGGCCCTCTGAAATTTGGTCCTGGAGAGACAGAGAAGAACATAGTGATTGACCCCAAAGCTCATCCTGGCCCAATCCATCCTGAAACTTTCCACGTGGAGCTATATGACCCCAGTGGTAACGCATCTATTGGAGAGAGGAAGACTACTATTATCAACGTCATAGAAGGAGGTGAGATACAATAAAGGAAACAAGATATCTGCGTTGATTTTATGGTGAATGTTTGTTTCATCTTCTGACTTTTTGTCCATCCTGTAGTTCCCAAATCCCCTGAGTTTTCACAACTTCAGAAGAAGGGCTTCGTTTCCCCGAACGCCAGCTCACCTGGCGGTCTCCTGCTCACTCCGGGAAACCCAAAAGCCAGAGCAACTGGACCCAGAAACATTCGTCTCAACTGGGACCCACCACCTGGTAACCCCTTGGGATACAAGGTAAATCAAACAAACTTCTCTTAATCTGTATCATTTAAAAGAAGCTGTGTGGTTTTTTAAATGTTGTGTTTTCATGTGTTATAGGTTAAGTATTGGATCTATGGTGACCCAGAGAAAGATGCTACGGTCTTAGATGTGAAGACGCCTCAAGCTGAGTTGACAGACCTGTATCCCTACTGTGACTATGAGATGCGAGTGTGCGCCTATAATGCAATGGGAGATGGCTACAACACTGACATAATTGCCTGTCAAACCTTGGAGGATGGTAATTACTGTGCATTCAGACATTTGCAGCTTCACGTAAAACTGACAAAATTGTGCATCTTATTAAAAGAAATCACACCTGTTCTGTTTGTAGTTTAGTTTCTTTGCATTGTTGTTTGTTTTGGGGCCGTTTAACCAGCTGCACAGTGTGTCTGTGTAAAAGGCTTGTTGAGAAACATCTGTTGTAGACTATGTTTTAGAGTCAGCAGTTTTAAATAAGTAGACTCACTATGCTTTTCATAAATCTTGTTAGATGTATGTTACATTATTGCACTGTCATTGCATTTTTTCCAGTTTATATCATTATTAAATTACATTTCATCAAATGCCAAGTTAGACAGTTTGATTCACAACATTGTTATTAAAGCTGTCATCAGCAGTGTTGTATTTTTCAATCCAGTTTGTTTATATACAGTACTATTTTTGCTTGTCTGGGCATATAGCCATTGTTGTGCTGAAAAAACACCAGAAATTTGCTTATTTCAGTCTAATTAATTGCTTAATTAGTTAGGCAATTTTTTACTCTTTTTTCCTTCCTCTTTTTTCCTTCAGTTACTTAGCCTTTGTATAAGGCAGATACTGCCAATATTAGCAGCTATTTATTCAAAATGCTTAGTAAACACTGTTGATATAAACGAAATGTGCACCCTTTGCCTCCAGTGCCTGGTGAACCTGGACGCTTGGCCTTCAACGTCATTAGTCCGACTGTCACTCAGGTCAGCTGGGCCGAGCCAGCCGAGACAAATGGTAACATCACAGCCTATGAGGTTATCTACACGCCCATCAGTGACGATATGAGTAAGAGTCCATTTAAAAAAGCCCCAAACATTGGTTGTATCATGACATATCCATCACATCCTAAAGTTTATTTTATCCCTTCCTCTTCAGAGCCAGTAGGCGCCGCCAAGAAAGTAAAGATTGACAACCCTAAGAAACGAATGCTGCTGATTGAGAACCTGCAGAATGGCCAAACCTACCAGTACAAGGTCCGTGCAAAGAACAGCGTGGGTTGGGGCCCCTTCAGAGACGCCACCATCAACCTGGCATCACAGCCTACCAGACCTCTGTCCAGTAAGTCAGCGGCAAACACATCTCCAGACCATCCACTCTGAGCCCTCATTTCCCTGAAAGGAGATTTATTTCTCTCTTTGTGTCCCTAGTTCCCATCATTCCTGACGTCCCTATTGTGGATGCAGAGGCAGGAGATGAGTACGACAGTTACCTGATGTACAGTAATGAGGTGCTGAAATCCCCTGGTGGCTCCAAGACACCCAGCGTCTCTGGTGATGGTGGGTATCAAGAACCAGAACTTTGAGCTGCTTCTGACAGCTCACAGTGTAAAATTATTGTGCTGGTGTGTTGTTGTTTTTGGCTTAAAATGCAAGTGACTGTCAGATTTTCACTGTGTGAGTTATCACTTCAACTCCTCAATACTCACACTCCATCCTGCTTTTTCAGTGTAGCAAATAACTGTTTACATGGACACAAATAATCGTAATAAAAAGAAAGAAGAAAGAAGAAAATTCTTCATATGACATGCTAATCCAAACACTCTGGTCCAAAATGGCCCATTAAGAAATAATGTTATCACGTCTACCCAACCTAAACATTTCTTATTTTGGTATTGCAAGAAATAGAAACATGGCAGGAGCAAAAAACTTATTAGAGGCTTTGAAAGAGATACCAGATGAACCAAAAATGTATTGTTTGAAGAACACAATGTAGATTCATTTTAGAAAAAACAACTAATAAACAGAAATGAAAGAAGCAGACACTAGAGAGAAAGGAAAAGAAATTAATGCTTCACAGTGAGGGGATGAGCAGAGGATAAATATCAGAGGGGGAGCAACAATAATGGCTTTTATTTACAATACAGACAGAAATTAACCTTCCTCTTTACTACTATTTCTGGACAATCAGACAACTCTGCACAATTCAAAATGGTTTATTCTGATTAAAGACTTGATGCAAGTAATCAGATTACTTATTTTTACGTCCAAGTAAACAAGGAAGTTGTGATTTCTAATTAGAATGATTTTAATCAGAATGTGAACATAGCCACTGTGATTCCATACAATTCAATACAATTTGTGCTTGGTGTCATGGTCCTAGGAGAAGGAAAAGTGATGGACAGCACAATGAAATGCAGAAAAAATTAGCTTGAGAGAGTCAAGCTGCCTTTTCACATTTCTTTTTTTCCCAGTATGAAATGCCTGAATAGACTGACGTTAATATATTTCCTCAAGCGTGCTGATGGCATTATTCTCATGGCTCTGCCCTTTTTTTCATCTCTTCCATCTGGGAGGAATTTTTCTAGCAGGCAACGCCCAAGCAGGCAGCAACAAAATCTGCCAGATCAGTGCTGTATAATCACAAACCACATGGCCTTCCCTCAGTAAATCTCCTGTCACACTCCTGCTCCACGCTACCATATTTGTGTTTTGCTACTCTCCACTAGGCCCATCTGGCATTCTGTGATATTACTATCCTGTATGTATATATTGTGTCATCAGATCCCCCATGAATGTGTTAAAGGAGTAGTTCAGGTAGCAAAACAAGGAAAAGGACACAAGGAGACAGAGGTTACTAATAGAAAACAAGTTTGTTAACCGCTGCACCAAAGTCCATAGTGAAAATCCGCGTTTTCAGCTCACAGGAGCGCAGGAGCTGCTGGCTGACTGCTGGTTCATTTGGTAAGTTTATCTAACAAATGTAAATCTGAACAAGAGATTCAAACAACTGAGGTCACAAATTTAAAATTTGTCCTGACTGATGGAGGTAACAGTGAGTCAACAACTTCTATGTGCTATGAAGTAAAAAGACAGATGTTCTCTATGGACTTTAGTGCAGGAAGCCTAAGTGTCTGCAGAATGGCACAAACTTTCCTGTTTATAAAGACTGTTTCACAGCAAGAAACTTATTATATAAAACAACATATTGTCCACATTACATACACTTCAACTGGTGATATTTTTATTTTTTTTAGGTAAACTATTTTGAAATGACTAAAATGTGTTTTTCCACCACACCTTAAAATACCTGAACTACTTTTTTAATGTATAGTTAAAAGGCGGGGGAAAAAAATTCATACTTGTTCGCCTGCTTGCTTCTACCCTATGACCTTAAATACAAGGCTGGAATTATGTCAAGTTGGTGGGGTCCAACCTAGATCTCCGTAAGGTGTCGTGGAAAAAGCAGGTGGACGTGATCGCCAGTCGGCTCAGCACAGACACAGAGAGGAGTACAGACGAGGCCCCCTACCCCAGCTACGCCCAAACACCCCTGCCAGGTGAAGACCGCTTCATCAGACCCACAGACAGACAGGCAGACAGCCAGCATGCCAGCTATTATGCATGGCCAATCATTTGCCCAGTAAATTTGCCTTTGTGATTGATCCACCCAGAAATATGATCATTTGTGTAATCATTCCATGTCAGGCTTGCGCCCTTGTCCCCTTTGTCGTGAGCTGGCACTTGTCTCATCTATCCTCCAGCCACCAGCCCAGAGAAGAGCACTGGCATCAACTGCCCCACCTCCAGTTGATGATCAGGGGCTGGTGTCTGCTTTTTTCACTGTGCGGCTGTAGGGAAAATAAAGGCTTTGTAGTTAAATCCAGTTTCACCTCTGCAGGGCTGTTTCAACGACAACTCCTGCAGTTGCAGCTTGGTTTGTTTTCATCGTCTGACCTAAAGAAATATGCTCACATTTAGCAGGTCCTCTAGAGTTCTTTGGCCATTGGAAGATGATTTTCAGGAGCAGCAGAAGCTTAGAAATAACATTGCAGAAGGAAAACGAGAAGGAAAGAGGTCTTTTATATAGGAGTATAGTTTAGTTATATACTTATATAGTTAGGAGAGTTTGTTCACATTTGCCAGACTTTTGATCTAAACATCCTGAGGTCTGATTTGGTTGACATTTTCTGACAACCAGAGACTAAAAACATTCATCTCTGTGCTCAGTGATTGTATCAACCCAACAAGCCCAATTACAAGGAAAATTTGGGAGACATTATATCTTCTGCTTAAAATGGAAACCACATATAGAAACCCAACTAAAATGCATTTCCTTCTGTCACATTGAGTTTACAAATGAATGAATTTGAATTGATTTTCTCACGGAAGTTATCTTTACTCAACAGGGACGATGTACAGCTCCTTGGCTGCACCAGTGTTAGATATATGCTCATTTACATCTGCAGTCCTTTGGCAGGAAAACAGAAACATTAACAGAAAAAATAACATGGTGTGCGTGAAGTTATCCAGGTCACTACGGAATATAAAATATAATATAAAAAATATAAAATATAATATAATATAAAAATAACAAGATATCACAGTGTTAAAACTCAACAGAGTTAACATCTACTAGCCAGATGGAGAAGCTGAAGCTGTAAAACTTGTTGCCTGCAGATGGTGCACATTTGCTAACTGCTGTTGCTGTAACCTGTAGGTGGCACCAGTAGGACTGGAGCTGCAGGTCAAAGGTGAAGTGCTGATGCTTCCTCTCTCAAGGCCGGTCGAGCCTGGTTTTGGGTGCTTCGTATAAGTGGCACAGTGTCAATCTTGTCAGTGTCAGAAAACCTCTCCAGGTGTCAGGTCGGTTGACTCTTCTGGCTCCTGCTTTGCTTATTCACAGAGTTCATGATGAACGGGAAGTGGGAGCAGAACTTCCTTTTCCCGGGCGGATCAGCGACACGCAACCTATCGGCGTCCTCCTCTCCCATGTCCACCTTGAGCTCAAACTACAGAGGGGGCGGCGGCTCCTTCACCACAGAAACTACCACCACCTACTTGTCTGGACCAGGTAAGATAATGCCAAGAGCATTGAAAATCGATATTAGCCAAAATACCAAGGTGACACGCTTTTATCTCGTCATTCTTGTAGGCGGCTCTCGTATGATTGGAGGTGGAATGCAAACAACGGACGTGATCATGAGGAAACGCTCAGAGAACCGGGGTTACACCGATGAAAACATCCGCGACTCTATCGTCATGGGAGATTTGGCAAACAAGTTCCCAGATCTGGGTATGATGTGGTGATTTATTCCTAAGTCAATGTAAAAAAATGAATAGGATCTGTCTTTCTCTGGTCAATGAAAGATTTTGATCTGAAGAGCAGAGTTTTAGATGCATGAGGCCGACAGCTTGGACATCTATAGCAGGGTTGGGGCTGTTGGCTGCACAGCAAGCTTATCCATACAGACTTTTCAGAAGCTATCCTGACTATCGCTGTTTTCTCCCTTTTTCCTGTTTGTTTTATTTTCACTCTCTACTGGACCTCCTCCCCCTCCTTCTCTGCCACTTCCATCCTTCTCTTTGCCTGTCTTCCTCATCATCCTGGCCTCCGTCTTGTTCCTCTCGTTGCTCAATGCGGCATCAGGTGGGTTCGGCTACACTGGGATGCAGAGCAACTCTCAGAGCCAGTTCAGCTACAGCCTGTCTCAGGGTTCGAGGGCCAGGACACCATCTTCAGATGTCCACGAAGCCTTATATAATCTGGACAGGGTGCTTCATGGTAAGTCTGCTGCGTACAAGCATGAAGCCACTGGGTGTGTCTGCTGGGTGTGATGTGCTCCTTTTGAGTCATCTTCATTCCTGCTTCTCTGATACTAAGATAATTTGTCTCAACTTGTTGGACTGTAAATAAAGAGGGACTGTGCAAAAACAGTACATACAGTACATACAAGGAACAGTACATTGGTGATGTAATCTTGCACTAGTGACGTCTGGAGTTTGGCCCCTGTGTGACCTATCCAGGCTACCATTCACCATGGGTCATTGACATGTTTTGGCCTCACATATGGGGAGCTGTCATGTCACACATCTTAATATAGAGCCTCTGTTATTAGCTGCACAATCACATATGTTTTACATTACTACCAGCCTCTTTCTAAAGTATTTCATTACATTATACAATTTTGTATTTTCCACATGCACTTGAGTTCTTAAATTTATCAGAAAACCTTTGACAAACCTCCTGCCCAGCACCAAACAGCAGCCAGTGAACAAATGGGGGAATAAAGTGGAACATTTAGCAGCTAGAGATCATGATGGAGACCAAATCAGAGGTAAAGGAGGAATGAAAGTTGCTCTTGCATTTTTCAGATTGACAGATTCATGACTCCATCTGCCTCCATGTCATCTGTGCAACATATTAACTTTATAAGGAGATAAGATATCAGGCTTTTTCTTCATAGAATGTCTGTTTAGTTTGTCATAGTTGTCCAAAAGTCACTGAATCAGCGTAGATTTTTTGAAGACTTTCACTTCTCGAGAATCCTTTTGGATTAGAGGAGAAACTTCAAGAAATCTACAAATCCAGTCTCTCCTGATTTAATGGCTTTTTGGAGAGCTCACAGTATGTTGCTGCAAGTAAGTAAAAAGTCCCTACTAACAGGAACAGGAAATAAAATAATATCTGCAAGTTGATTTTCCTAGTTTACTTTTATATTCATGGTGATTGTGCCCAGTTCTTTCTTTGTTCTCTCTCTCTCCGTCACCCATCAGATGCTCGACTCTCTCCCGGTGTCCCCGACACCCCCAGCAGACTGGTGTTCTCTGCTCTGGGTCCCACTGCACTCAAAGTCAGCTGGCAGGAGCCGCACTGTGAGAAAAGCATCCTTGGCTACTGTGTCCTCTATCAGCTGCTTAATGGAGGTAAATGAATTCAGCAATACAAGGACGATGTGCTGACTCTTAGTACGGAGGCAGTTTATTAAGATTGAGTGTGGTGCATCTTACTTTTTTAATGCTAAAACAACGGGTATCTCTTGTAGGTGATGTTAAGCGCATCAATATAACAAACCCAGCTGAGAACTCTGTGATCATCCAGGACCTGCTGCCCAACCACTCCTATCTATTTAAGGTGAAGGCTCAGAGCCAAGAGGGCTGGGGCCCAGAGAGGGAGGGAGTCATCACCATTGAGTCTGCCGTTGACCCCAAGAGTCCCCTCAGTCCTATGCCAGGTACTGATGACGTTAATCATTTTGATCTAACCCACAGAAATAGTGAAAGTGTCTTTTTGCAGCTGCAACTTGTCTTCTTTCACTGAAGGTTCACCATTTACTCTGAGCACACCCAGCGCTCCAGGCCCCCTGGTCTTTACCGCTTTAAGCCCCGACTCCCTGCAACTCAGCTGGGAGAAGCCGCGCAAACCCAACGGAGACATCCTGGGCTATGTGGTCACCTGCGAACAGCTGCATGGTGGAGGTAAGAACATTACGCTGTGTTACACTTTCAGTTTTTTCATTTGTAGTTATTCCAATGTGTTTTCCTGACGTCTTTTTTCTTGCCTTCTCCAGGCGACGTACGTACCTTCCAGGTGAACGGCGACAGCACTGAGACCAGCCTCACTGTCCCTAACCTGACGGAGAACGTTCCCTACAAGTTCAAAGTTCAGGCTCGGACCACGCAGGGCTTCGGCCCAGAGAGGGAGGGCATCATCACTATCGAGTCTCAGGATGGTGGTAAAATTAAGTGTACCAACAAAACAGACTGACTGCCTGATATTAAAATGTTCACTTCTGCCAACTATGTCACAGTAAAGAGGAAAATTAAATGAGGGAAAATTACAGGATCTTAAAATAACAGACCTTTTTGGCCTGATGTTGCCATCAGTGGTTCATCTTCTGGGTACCAAGAAATACAGCTCATTTAATGGAAACTGTACCTAAAGATGTAAAACGTTTGCAATGAGGATGATATGAGGTCAGTGAACATGAAAACCCCCTCAACATTTAAACCAAGAAATTCTACAAGATTTTTTTAAATAGAAAACATTGTTAATTATGTTTTATTGATCCCTTTAATTAAGGAGAAATTATGGCCCAGCCATTGTACCATGTAGATTTTCTCAGTCTACATGGGTACATCCTCTGCTGAGCATGAGCATAAATACCAGAATTCATAGCAATTTGACCTGTCAACTGTTTGCCAAGCTGACATGATCCTGAGCCTCTGTCGCCATATTACTGCAGCCTTTCTATCACGTTATCATTATTCCTCTATATCTCATCTCCTCTCTATATTACCGTCTATGTACTCTATACCTGCATGTCTGTTCTTCATCGCCCTCTGCAGGCGCGTTGTCTCAGTACAACAACCAATCAATGACAAGAAGGGAAGTTTTCCACATGCCAACAGAAGTCAGCACACGGACCAACATCTCCCACACCATGCTCAATGACCCTTTCTACTCAGGTACCATGACAGCTTTGGTTTCCACTCATGTTCCTGTGATGAATGAGATAAGTTCACACGTTAATGTGTCCTGCGCTCCCCTCTTACAGAAGGGATGATGATGACCACGCAGCACACAGAGACCAGCGGCATGGTGACTCGTCAAATCACCAAGGAAGTGGTTCAGAGGGAGGTCCTCGGCGGAACAACCGTCACAAAGAAGTTGTTTTATGAGTCATAAGATGTAATTTATCACCCAAACACAGTCCACGCCGATGAGGAATCTTGTCAGAGGTTCTCTCTCACAGTCGGTGAATATTTTTAAATGCGTGGGTGTGAGGTCTGACACCAGAACACAAATACATCATACAATACTGTAAATAAAACAAGAGGAGGTTGTTTTTTCCATGTCTGTAACAAGCTGGCGTCCACAGACACGGTTCTTTGTAACATTTCTGTGGCTTCCGTTGTTGCTTCCGATGTTATTCTTCCTCGTTTCTTTCGTTTTGCGCTAGACTTCAATCCCTCTGTCGGTTTAGATCTGGTAACATACACACACTGGGGCTTTGAATAGGCCAGCACAGGTCAGTAATCTGACTGTGGCTCTGTAATCCAAAGTGACCTTTCCCCCTCGTCGTCTGTCCTCCACCTGTCTGTAAAAAATGCTTTGTCTGAGTGATGTGTTTGGATAATATCAAAGAGGCTAAACTCCCCAAATTTCAGGCCGTGTTTTGTTTTTTTGTTTTTTTTGTGAGAGCCCTGCTGTCCCGTGTTTGCAGGAAGGATTATCTTTGATTTTGTTTCTAAAGCTACACAAGCTCTGTTTTCATCAACATGCTACAATCCTGAGCAACAGAGAGCAGTGAGATGATGTATTTGTTCATAGATTTGTATTATATTAAGTGTGATGATGCTTTCTCCAAGTATATTTAATTCTTTTTTTTATAAAGAGGACTTTGAAATTTAAACCAAATATAGAAATATAGTCCTGTAAACACACATTTGTGCTTTTGCTGGGGGCCTGACAATGATCTGAAAGCTCTAACATGGAAGATGGTTTATACTCAACACTACACCGTCTTTGCTCTGCATGGCCTTTTTATTTTATATTTTGGGTAGATTAACATTTCAACAAGGTCTCAACATTTTAGAGAAACTGCGTGGAAAGACAGAAAGATTGTATTGGCATAAATGCATGACCTACTGTGTTCTGGGCTTATAGTTTGTGTTGGAAATGCTTTTGTAAAACATGTCGGGAGGATTTTCTTTTTTTAAGGAAATAAAGTTACAGAATGGATGAATGGATCACGTTTTCACAAAAACCTTAAAATATTTTTATACTTAAAGCACCAGTGTGTTGGATCTAGTGGCATCTAGGGATTAGGATGCATAATTCAACCAAGTGGATACTTTATGTAAAAAATTCAAACAAAATAACTGTCCTACTCAATCTAAGTAGATGAAAACAACAGCGTTTCAGTCGATAAAGGATCCATTTCTGTTGATAAATTCTACGGTCGAATTTATGTTCTGTTGCACCTCAAGATCCGAAATCAAACAATTTCTGTTATATGAATATGAGTTATATGAATCAAATATGAACTCATATCCCAATTGATGTGTCAAAGACAAAGAAGGGGCATTTACAGTAAATTTATTTCAACGTTTGGGAGAAAGAAAATACAACATTTTTGTATTTTACGCATATTCAAAAGCTGCAAAAACAAAAGTTTCATGCCTGACAAATCTTTGCAGGAAACACCAACAGTAGATATAATAATTTTAACATGCATCAACTCAGACTTTAGTTGCGCGAGTGTGTTAAGATCAGCAGCGCTGTTTCACTGCACTGCCATGCCAAACAGTGGGTTGCAAGCCGTTTCACAGTACCTCCTTCCTTAACATTACTGAGGTTAGTTCAATCAATGACTCATAAAAAAATTGAGATCCAAGTCTTTTCCATGTTGCTGGTATGGAACAAAAGTCTGCTTTTTGTTTTGATCCTGAAATAAACATTGTGTAGGATGTAGGAGGATTCTGGGCCTCTTTCAAATATTACTGGACAATCCAAAAAAAAAAAAAGCATTTGAATTTAACCAAAGACAAGGCTGTTTATAAAGATTCTCATGTGACAGAGTAAAAAGAATCATGTTTGGGGAGTGTAAAGTTCAAAGTTGAAGCTTAAAAAACCCAATCATTTTCAAAATATCCAGCCTAGAAGTACACCAGATATTCTGAAGTAATCTTAAGGGGGCGCTCTGAGTGTAGCTTGACCCTTAGACTCATTTTGAATCTGCTCTTTCAAACAGTGTTGTTGCTTTGCTGTTTAAACAGAGGACACACAAGCTAAACCGTCCTCCTGAGCTGACGATCACAACATGAAAGCATGTGGAAAGCGGTGCGTGGAAGTATTTGGGCTTCTACACTGTAGATGGCAAAGAAACAAACAGATCTGCTCAGTCACCTGCTAGCGGCGGCATGCGGAGGCGTCACAAACTGGCGGCGAGCGCTCGGCCTTGTGTGAGTAACCGTAGGAATCCGATTTATCTTCGAAGGAATGGGGGTAAACCTATTAAAACCTATTGATTTTTGGACAAAAGTGACCGTCTTACTGTACACGAGATTCATTGTTAGCTGCTGAGGAGCAGAAGTGAGTGTTGTGGTGGTGGAGAGGAGCCAGGTCAGTTCCAGAGGCAGGGCCCGGGGCAGAGGCACGGCTGTCGGACGTCTGCAGGCCTGATCACCAGGTCTTTGACCACCTCCACAGTCCCAAACAGCGGGTACAGTTCCTCCTTGAACTTCTCGTTGAAGGTGTACAGGTGGGAGCGCTTCTCCACGTCGTAGAAGGACAGCTGGCCCTGCTCAAAGTCCAGGTACACCCCAACCTTCCTGGGCACCAAGCTCTGTGGCAGAGGGGTGGCCGGCACTGTCAGAGCCTTCAGCTCCGTGCCCCTCTCCAGACGCAGGGTCAGGTAGCCCGTGTCTGTGTTGAGGGAACGGAAGCCCTGCCTCACAGCGGATGCCTTGGCCACTCCCAGACGCCAGTCCCGCTCGCCCACCTCCACCTCCCAGTAGTGACGCCCAGAGGCGTAGCCCTCCTGGCCCACGGCGCACCACCAGCCGTTGAAGCGCCGCTGGCACCGCGGCGCTTCACGGTGCTCCAGGCCGCACCTCATGCGTTTCTCATCAGTGGAGATGAGCAGGTCTGGATTGGCCGAGTCTGAGTCCAGAGTGACGTCCTCTGTGGAGCAAGATTGGAAATAATTAACGCATGAAAGGCAACGAAAGACAGGATTTTTGTCTTCAGATGATTTCAGGACAAAATGTTGTCATACCTGCTGCATCGCAAATCCAGTTCCACACTTTAAAGAAAAATAAGAGAAAGACTTTAGAGCTGCAGTAATTACAACCATTCATTGTGTAATGTAATGGAGACCAGTCATAGTGTTTAACCTCCACTTGTTTGCATCATTTAACTAATCAATTTTTTTTTTTTTTATGGCCCAAATTGCACTCACCTGCCTCTTTATTAGGCACATCACAACCCAATAAAGCGGCAGGAGTGGCACCTGCTGTGGTCACACCTGTTGGCAACTAGTGCATACTGAGTTAATGTTGTCTCATTTTGAAGCCATCAAAAAGACACGTACACCCAGAAAACTGCAGCTCACTGGGTATTTTCGATAAACTCTGGAGATGGTTAGGCACGAAAATCCAATTTGATCAGCAGTTTCTGATAAGTGAAATATTCAGACCATCCTGACTGGTACCAACAGCCAGGTCCTCTTCCAAGTCACTTAAATCACCTCTGATGCTCAGTCTGACCACGTCTCCATGCCTAAATGCATTGAGTTGCTGCCCTTTTGCAGCCACTGAACTCCAAACCCTTCAGCCAATCATGATGAGCAAAAAAGGAAACCCACTAGAAATGAGATTCTACACTTTATCTACGCTGGAAGATATTGAAATGATCACAAACCTTTAAACATGTATCTCAACCACTATGGATGATTACACAAAAGCTCATGTACAGTATGTTTATAATAAAATGCTACATTGTATTTGCTGACCTGAATTGACACTTTCAGCTTATAGGCTCACTTTAAATACAATTAAATTAATGCAACGTCTTTGGGTCTGTCCGAGTAAGACTTATAACTACATTATTTTTCCCCAAATACGTTGAGTCTGATTTAATCGTTACCAGGCGTGACAATACACTTTATGTTAACTTACCACTGTGGGGGACGTAACGAACGGCGTCTGGAAGGAGAAACTTGTTTGAGTCATCCAACACATCCAATCCAAAGCCATCCACTTTTCTTTAACTCCGTCAATACTGATTAGTTGTAATATTTCTCCTTTTCTTCAGATCAGCATCAGATTCACTCACCACTGCTGCGATTCCTCTGCTTCCACACCAGCCACTGCTTAGTCACATCCACCTACACACACAAACATGACAAAGAACAATTACATAAATCATAGCTTTGAATCATTTTCAATTCTATAATATAATCCTGTTATTAGTTAACAGCCTTAAGCTGAGCCAAACAATTTCATCACAGTCTCATCAGGGAAACAATATCCAGACCTTGACGGGGCTGTCGGCGTTCAGCACGGCCAGCAGGACGAGCTCCATCGCGGGCAGCAGGCTGGGGAGACGGCCTCTCTTCCACTGGAGCTCCAGGTCGTCCAGCATCATGAGCACGGGCTCACCTGGCCACACGGTGGGCTGGAGACAAGATGGATCAGAGCGAAAGAGTTGACGATGAAATTATAGTTCATCAGCACCTTCAACCTCACCATCTGTGTCTTAACACGTAAATGCCCAAATGTATCATAACACTCTTTTGAATGTATCTATAAAAATCCTGAACTAAATGAAGAAAGTGCATAAACAATAAACACAAACAACAGTTGCTGCTCGTCTGCTCTGGCCACAAGAGGGAGGTAAAGTACAAGATATAGTCGCACCAAAGTCGTGGTCACCATGTTTACGTGCCGACTCAGTTTAAACACCTTCGCTGATGTTGAATTAAGAATGATGAAGTGAAAAGTCCCCGAGTTTGTGACGTTTTTGTCATTTTTGTCCCACAGATTTATGAATTGTTCCGTTTGTTTTGCCGAACGTTTGTCCTTAGTGTCTATTCCTTGTCATAGTCAAATCTTCGTGAACACAAGTAAAATAATCTTTCTTTTTATCCGGTAACAGAGTGAATAACTAAAGTGAGAAACTAAGACTCTTAGGGGCGTCTTTACGCCGTGCGACGCGTTTTAAGACACAGGTTTGCTGACTTTAGGTTTAATGAGACAAAATTCATTTCAACAAATAATAGGAAATATGGGTTTTTTTGTGTTCTGGTTCTGCTCTGGTTCTGTTCTGGGCTTCTGTCCTGCCTTGACCGCACACCAGTGCGTTCAGGATATTTCAAGTATGACATGACGATTGTCAAGGCCAGGGGTTTATCCTAATCATCTTTAGGAAATGGGTCAGTCTTTAATCACCAGCCAGTCACCCAGCCATACCGGGACAAAAGGCTCGTCGTCGTTCACCACTGTATAATCACCTGAGGCCTGCTTTTAATCTCCCATGTCCAGTCCATGATGACCCTTTTGTGGGGCCCCATGTCGCACTCGCCTCCTGCCTCCAGCATGCAGAGGAGGTGACCCTTCCAGTCCTTCTTCTCGGGCTTGCCGTACCGGTAATCGGACGGGACGATCCTCGGCTAATCAGGGAAAACAGATGTTTGAGCTGAAGAACAAGCGACGGCAGTGAGAAAATGCATGCGGGGCAGTTCCTTTACTCGTACCTGCACTCTTTTCTCCAGAACAGCAGCCCATTCCATGATAAACTCCCGACACTGACTTGCTGGCCAGATGTCCTCACTGGTCCAGATGTGACTTAGAATAGTTGACCTCTAGGATAAAGACAGAGACAAGTGCGATTAAAAAAATAACGTTCAATCCATTTATTCCTAGGCCTCAATGATTTTATTTAAGCTCCCTGTTAAAAATGTCTCCTGCAAACAACCAATTACTTTCTTTCCAACCTGATTTTAGAGACATTTCACTTTTTAAAACTACTGCAAGGATATTTTGAACTGCAGTTACTTGGATGATTGTATCATGAAAATCGTGAAAGTAAGAACACAAAGAGAGACAGAGAAGTGAATACCTGGCAAATTTTGTTGAGTTCTCGGGCAAATTCCATAATAAATAACTGACTCTCCACCAGTGGCTCCTTCTTCTCAAGTCTGACTCTCCTACGGGACTCCTGGGGGAAAAAGAAAGAAAGCAAAGATAAGAACACAGACTTAAAGAGCATTTTGTCCCAGTGTATCCGTTACAGCACAAACAGAGATGTGTTCCCCCACCTTGAGTCGGATCTTGAGCTTTTTGGCCGGCTCAATAAGGAACTGCAGGCAGTCCTTCATCATGCTGGCAGCTGGAGAGCGAGGCCGATGCCCTGCGGTTTGGTAATAAAAAGCTTTAGCGTGCTGGCACTCACTGTGTCAGAGCCGCAGCTGAGTGTGCTCCTGCTGCCCACGCAAATCGATGAGGGGGCAGGAATCAGTGTTTTATGAGAGGCGGACAAAAATGTGTGTATGTGTGCAGAGAGAGAGAGAGAGAGAGGGAGAAGGAGCAGCACTGCAGAAGTTTAGTCAGTCATCATCATCATCATCATCATCATCATCATCAGGGCCTCTGAGGTATCACACGTGGTACCTACAAAGGGATGAACAACCAGAGAGACAATGCAGAAATAGGCCGGAAAAATATTGCAGACTAACAGGATGTACCAGCTTCTTCATCGCAGCCTTGAAATCAGAAATGTTCTCCCCTGAGAATAAAATGGCAGGCAGCAGAACAGAGTTAAAAGACTGCGGAGGCTGGGGGGGGGGGCATTGGACCAGTGTGCTGTTGATTCAGCAGTGGACGCCACTTTGACGCTCTGACGACATTTCTTCATCTCTCTGTTGCTGCCGAGCCAAAGGCACGCTGGTGTTGACTTCAGGACTTGAGAGAACAAGTGAAAGAGTACAGAGGAAGAGGCTGGTCTGTGAGGACAAATCAACTGTGCATGCAGCGGTGGTTTAAGGCCAGTGTGACCGGAGGACCAGGCAAGGTCTCTGTTTTGTTTCGCATTAGGGACGCACGATGTCATCGGCACGATATCGGCTTTAAAAATGTATAGCTGGATATCAGCAAACAAATGACTGCAACATGAGGCTAAATGGACTGTTACCTACATCACTTCTATGCTGGTGCCCTCTACAACTTATGCTAATGTATTCTTTACATTTATTTATTTCGCTCAATGAAGAACATTTACATCTGCCGCGACATGAGCAGATAAAGCATTATGTTAATTTCGGCACAGAAGAGACTAAATGTCCTATATACACACACTACTGTTCAAAAGTTTGGGGTCACTTAGAAAGGTCCTTATTTTTTAAAAGAGCACTGTTTTTCAATGAAGATAACATTAAACTAATCAGAAATACACTCTATACATTGTTAATGTGGTAAACGACTATTCTAGCCGCAAATGTCTGGTTTTTAATGCAATATCTACACAGGTGTATAGAGGCCCATTCCCAGCAACCATCACTCCAGTGTTCTAATGGTACATTGTGTTTGCTAATTGCGTTAGAAGGCTAATGGATGATTAGAAAACCCTTGTGCAATTATGGCAGCACAGCTGAAAACAGTTCAGCTGGTTAGAGAAGCTATAAAAGTGACCTTCCTGTGAGCCAGTTGAGCATCTGGAGCATCACATCTGTGGGTTCGATCTGACCTCGTCAATGTCTTGACTATATTTTCTATTCATTTTGCAGCTCATTTGATAAATAAAAGTGTGAGTTTTCATGGAAAACACAAAATTGTCTGGGTGACCCCAAACTTTTGAACGGTAGTGTATATCTATATATATATATATATATATATAGTATCAGTATCAGTGGTTCAAGACCTGGTTGGAACAAGTGCCTTTTACTGCATAGAGTTTGCATGTTCTCCCCGTATGTGTGTGTGTGTGTGTGGGTGGGGGGTTTCTCCGGGTTCTACTGGCGACCTGTCCAGGGTGAATCCTGCTCTTCGCGCTGGGTCAGATGGGATTATGCACCAGTGCCCGCCCCGGATGTGGAGGATAAAGTGCATAAAGTGGTCAAAGATGAGTGAGAGTGAGTGGGTATCAGCCCAAGCACTTCTGAAATACTGGCATATCGGTAAAAATCTCCATTCTGCATCTTTGACCTAAGACAAAGTGTTAAAGTACAGCTGAATCACAACGACAAGAACAACAACTAAGCAGCCATCTTTACCTGGTGACATAACTGGGTCTGTTTGTTTGTTTGTTCACTGGCAGACGTTGCCCAAGAAGGATCCTTTCATATACCAAGACCCAGTGGCACAGATTGGCGTCATTCTGACTCGTCCAAACTACAGTTTCAGAGCAGATTATTGTCTGCTCCTCAGTTTTTCCTCGTCAGAATGACGTCACTTTTGCCATTCATGTGCCTGGGGTTTTGTCATTATAGATTTTGCGCAGAATTCATTTGCACACATCTACAGCATGAGTATGACTATCTGAATCTTAATCTAAAAAGGACAATGTGGATATCGTCACCTGAGGATAATCTGGAATTAGAGATATCTACAACTCAGTTGCAGATATTATGGATACAAATTAACAAAACCCCAATAATTCAATGCTTCTTTTCCACATGTATTTTAAATTAAATTTAAATTCACCTCTAGTAAAGTATCAGGTCTATCTAGGAGCGTACTGCTTACAACTCATCACGGGGATTTACACATTTAATTTTCCATGTTTACGGGGGCCACTGGTGGGGATTGTTACAGGGGCACCAGCCCCTTTTTGGACCCCTGCAGATCCGCCCCTGTCTGTACGGGTTTTGTGCAAACCTCAAACACCATGTGCTCTTTCACTAAGTCCTTAAGGGTCTGTTCTGTGTCAACACCAGTGGACACACACGTGCTGCGACAGGAGCGTACACATGCAGAGTCAGAGCCTGTTAACCAATCAAGTAGATACACCACAGTAACATTTAAATGTGCATCTCAGTAAATGAATTATTATTATTATTAAACATGTGATTCTACTGTAAATTCTACTGTACCTCTGCAGAGGCTGTCTGTTTACATTCTTTAGGCACTGAGGGTGAATACCTACTCCAGGGTTGTTATGATGTTGTTGTTGTTGTTGGTGAGAGATGTTTATTGTATTTGTTGTCTGGGCATCTTCTGGCATAAACACTGTCCTTGTCAGGACCAGTCGTCCACAGAGACCAAAACCTGGTCCTAATGAGGCAGAATCTAATTTCTGAGGAACTGGTTAAATTTAAGGCTAAGATTTGAATTGTGGTAAGGTTAAGTTTAAGGTTAACACTTTGTTTAGGAAGTCTAAATGAGTGGAAGTCAGTGTCCTAAGAAGAATAGTTGCACAAGCCTGTGTGTGTGTGTGTGTGTACCCGGTATTCCTTATGTTGTGGGGACCTAAATCTGTTTCCACAGTCACATTATGGGGACTTGTCTTCCTTATGGGGACAAAAATCAAGTCCCCGTAATGTAAATGACTCCATTTTAAGGTAAAGACATGTTTTAAAGTTAGGCTGAGGTTAGGGTTAGGGTTAGAGTTAGGGCACTAGTAATTATAGTTAAGTGAATGTAAGTCATAGCAATGTCCTCTGAAGTCATGGAAACCACTGTGTGTGTGTGTGTTCTTGTACTTGCTGCCGAGTGAGGACCAAAAATCGTATAAACACCTACAGCGTGAGGACATTTTGACAAAGTGAGGACATTTTGGTTGGTGCTCACTCTTTTCACCCCTTAAGAGCACTTTTCAGGGTTAAAACCTGGTTTTAGGATTAGGATTAGGATTAGAATTAGGTTAGGGTTAGGGTTAGGCATCTAAGTTGTGATAGTTAAGGTTAAGGTAAGGGGCAAGGGAATGTATTATGTCTATGAGGGTCCTCACTCTGATAGAAGCGCAAACGTGTTTGTGTGTGTGTGTGTGTGTGTGTGTGTGTGAGGAGCAGGCAGATTACAGAGAATATCCAGGATTACCACTGGTGCCATTTGTGTACAAACCCAGGCAGAGTGTGTTTCCCTATTAGCAGTGGGAGACCAAACTCAAAGCTGCGCTTATATAACTGGTGAGAAAGATATATATATATA
>JAFBJR010000078.1:3371331-3527707 GCA_016785285.1 Brachirus orientalis | reverse complement strand
TCTTTAAGGTCTGTTGTTGGAAAAAATTATCATTTTAAATGAAATAATAAAATCCTAAAATATTTATATTTTAGGATTTTATATTTATTTTATATTTATTTATTTATATTAAAGCACAACATCATCACTGTCAGGTGAACTGTTTGGGTTGGTGGCTGCACCACACCAGCGGTTCGACCGCGTTTCTTTCTTAAAACACAAATAAATACAGACTCATATGAGCAATAATGGTAAAAAATAAAAATAGGTCAGACCTTGTTGTGTGACAACCGTCCTCGTCGGTTCCTCGTCGGCTCCGCTCGGATGTTTCCACCAACTCCGTGGGCTCGCGTTGATCACTGCCTCCTCATCCCGATGAAGAGCCCCCGCTTCATCACAGCACGACTGCGGCACGAGGCAGCGCGCGCTCTTTATCCCTGCGCCCCGCGCTGCAGTGCGACAGAGGCGCCGCGAGGGGGCGCTACCGAGCCGCAGCTGAGTGATAACACAGGCTCTGTTTTCGGTAACTTTAAAATGAATATAGATTTATAGGGCGAGAATGTTCCAGTCTTAACATCCGCCTTTGTCTCCGTTTACCAGGTTGCATTTAAAAAAGATATACACTTGGAAAGATAACTCAAAACAATATGACTGCACTGTTTGCTTCTCTCAATATGTACTGTTTATATTGTCTCTGTAACAGTACTGGTTTTTAGTGAATGTTTACATGACCAATGTTAAATTCTCAGTAAAAACACAAGCTTTAAGACATGTTAAATAAAGAATTGGAATTATTAATATTATTACTATTATATTGATTAAAATAATGTCTTATAATAAATACAAAGTACGGCAGTCACACCATGTATCAAAACAAAATACTGTACATTTGCATTTGTAAAATATTACCCCCCCCCCCCCCAAAAATAAATAAATAAATAAATAAATAAATAAATAAATACACCCACACAATTAGTTCTATTTTTACATTTTAAAACACTTTGAGGTAAGAAGTGAAGCTTGTACACACCATAGCACTTGGTGGAGGCTTTCTAGAAAAGATCAATTATTATAGCGATCTATCTGATGATTACATAAAAAAGATAATAATAAAAAAGGCACTATGTTCTTATGATGCCTTCATGCCATTTCAGTATTTTAAAAATGCAAAATGCAAAAAAGTATTTTTGATACAAAATATGAAGGTAGTTTTAAACATCTCAATTAAAAAAATATATGATATTTTGTATTTGTATCTTAAGTTAGGGATGAACTGATATGATACTCACGTTGTTGTTGTTGGATACTGTCCAGATTTTATATTTAGATAGATAGATAGATAGATAGATAGATAGATAGATAGATAGATAGATAGATAGATAGATAGATAGATAGATAGATAGATAGATAGATAGATCTGACAGTGTATCAGAATTACAGCTCATCCCCGTGTGTTAATCCCACAGTTTCCCGGGTCCTTGAAGGCATCACGGTCGTCTGCGGGAGGACAGCAGGTGTCGCCGCAGCTCCGACACAAACACCTGGTCTGCCAGTGTTTTCGCATTTAAAGCTCTTTGTCTCCTTCGTGTTTGTTGTTGTTGTTGTTGTTGTTGTTGATGTCTGATCTCTGCTGTGATCATTTGCCATTTGGTGGTTTGTTTGTTTGTTTGTGAGACAGTCATGAATCAAAATGACCGGATATTTGTCTCGTGTGTGTCTCGGCATGTCGGCTAAGACACACACACACACACACACACACACGGAAGTATGCGTGTGTGTGTGTGTGTGTGTGTCAACGGCAGATCACAGCTGGCGCGTGGACATGGCACCTAAAGATCCTCTGCTCGGTTCACTGAAAGGTAACGATCACCTGTATTCGTCATTATCGATCATCCGTTCAGTGTCTTACTGATTTTGTGCCTTTACTTGCACCGCGCGCGCACACGCACACAAACACACTGACATTACAAACACCGGATCATTGATCCCCCGCGTCCTCGTCGTCTCTGTGAAACGATGGCGACGACAAACAGGTGTTTGCTTGTATGTTATGGCTATATTATGTTTGCTTTCCTTCGCTTCTCCTCCAGTGTGCGTGTTGAACCTGCAGTCAGCCGGAGACTCCGCGATCACAGACGTCAACCCTCACCTCTCCTCGTGCTGTGAGCTCCTGGAGCTGGTGCTCAGGAAGGGGCTCCACCGTCAGTATATGACCATCCACACATGTTCGCACCGACACACTGTAACACACTGTAACACACTGTAACACACTGTAACACACTGACTTATTCTCATTCTAACCGGATTAGGACATCAGTCGGATTTGGACAGTGTCATGTAAACTGCATTTTCTGACTGCAATATTCTGATATTAAACAGATTAGCACAACATTCAGATTAGGACAGTGTCAAGTAAACTGCATTTTCTGACTGCAATATTCTGATATTAAACAGATTAGCACAACATTCAGATTAGGACAGTGTCAAATAAACATTTTCTGACAGAAATATTCTGATATTAAACAGATTAGCACAACATTCAGATTAGGACAGTGTCAAGTAAACTGCATTTTCTGACTGCAATATTCTGATATTAAACAGATTAGCAAAACATTCAGATTAGGACAGTGTCAAATAAACATTTTCTGACTGCAATATTCTGATATTAAACAGATTAGCAAAACATTCAGATTAGGACAGTGTCAAATAAACATTTTCTTACAGCAATATTCTGATATTAAACAGATTAGCACAACATTCAGATTAGGACAGTGTCAAGTAAACTGCATTTTCTGACTGCAATATTCTGATATTAAACAGATTAGCACAACATTCAGATTAGGACAGTGTCAAATAAACATTTTCTGACAAAAATATTCTGATATTAAACAGTTTAACACAACAGTCAGATTAGGGCAGTGTCATGTAAACTGCATTTTCTGACTGCAATATTCTGATATTAAACAGATTAGCACAACATTTAGATTAGGACAGTGTCAAATAAACTGCATATTCTGACTGCAATATTCTGATAAACAGTTTAACACAACAGTCAGATTAGGGCGGTGTCAAGTAAACATTTTTTTACAGCAATATTCTGATATTAAACAGATTAGCACAACATTCAGATTAGGACAGTGTCAAATAAACATTTTCTGACAGAAATATTCTGATATTAGACAGTTTAACACAACATTCAGATTAGGACAGTGTCAAATAAACATTTTCTTACAGAAATATTCTGATATTAAACAGTTTAACACAACAGTCAGATTAGGACAGTGTCAAGTAAACTGCATTTTCTGACTGCAATATTCTGATATTAAACAGATTAGCACAACATTCAGATTAGGACAGTGTCAAGTAAACATTTTCTTACAGCAATATTCTGATATTAAACAGATTATCACAACATTCAGATTAGGACAGTATCAAATAAACTGCATTTTCTGACTGCAATATTCTGATAATAAACAGTTTAACACAACATTCAGATTAGGACAGTGTCAAGTAAACATTTTCTTACAGAAATATTCTGATATTAAACATATTAGCACAACAGTCGGATTAGGACAGTGTAAATAAAGAGCATTTTCTGAATGACTTAATTTGAAAAAGGTCATAACCAGAATAGGTAATGATCACATTGGACAGGAATATTCTGACATTTAACAGATTAGCACAATAGTCAGATTAAGACATTAAGTGTCATGTAAACAGCATTTTCTAATTACCTCAACAAAAAAGGGTCAAATCACAATAAATAATAATCAGATTAAGACACATACTATTCATGTGGTGCTTTTAAAAACAGGTACACAGTGCTGTGTAAATGTCAACAAACAATAAAACAACTGTTTACAGAGGTCACGTGTAACAGTAGTTGCTTTATGTTGACATGTGTACGTCTTACGTCCTGTAAAACAAGTCGTTTCACTTGTCACATTTCCGATGTTCTGCAACTAACAATTACTTTCACTACTGAACAATCTCCGAATCATTGTCACTGATCAATCAATCAGTGGTTTCACTGATAAAATATCAGAAAATGTCCTTAGTGTTTACCAAATCCCCAAATATCTTGTTTTTCAACAAAGCAAAAAGGAGACCTGAAGTAATTCACATATAGGAAGCTGAAATCAGAAATAGTTGGGGATTCATTCAGTAACGGATTAGTAATAGATTATGGAATATGAAGGGATAGGTCTATTGGCCAATCATATCACAATCTCAATAATGAATTAAGCGCAAGGTCAGATTATTTGTGTATCTGCCTGTGTCCTTGTTTTCATACAGTGTACAGTATTTGCCTCTGTGTTATGTTGTTCACCGTCAGTCTACCACATTATTATGTATGTACAGTATGTATGTTAATGAATGGGCATTGTCTCTTTGAAATAATTATACATCAACTCACATATACCATATATCATCATGCTTTTGTTGGTGGAATTCTTCTGGACAGATTGTCTGTGTGTGTGTGTGTGTGTGTGTGTTTCTGATCAGAGCCAGTTCTCAGTCTGGTCCACAGAGATTACTGGCACTGTTTTGAGCAGCTGCCGCATCACGATACCTGCTCCAGGTGAGATCAGTTTAAACATTTAAAACCATGTTTTGACCCGGTGCTGTATCATTGCTTCCACCAGGAGGTCATGTTTGTATGTAGTTTTTAGAATTTTGTCATCTTGTTGGCATCTTCCTGTCCACGTTTTTCGACAGATCAATCCGTTTTTATTAGAGATGGAGGTTATAACTTAATTGGGAGTTTTAAATTGAACTCTTCTGTAGTCTGTATTGAGTTTTGGAGCTAAAGCTAAAATGTCCAAGCATCAACCCAGTTCAAAAGAATTTAGGCTTTGATGAGTCTGTCAGATTATTTTTAATTGACACACACTTTTTTTTTATCACATATTGTTTATATTATTTATGTATATGTAAATAAGTATTTCTTTTTTTTGGGGGGGGTTGCACATTTGTACATAAGTGAACTTGTGATCAATAATTTGAGCAGGAATAGGATTAAATAATCTGAGGCTTCTTCCTACTGCTTGTTTTGTGTTTATTTTTATTTTTTATTTTTAGCTAAGAATCTACCCACTGATGACATCACAAAAAAATCTAATTTTCAAAAAATCCCTTTCTCTTATAATGGGCAAAACTGTAAGAAAAAAAAAAAAGAACGTCATGAAAACACTCCTGCCATCAGAATAAATTTAATCTGGATCTGGTCAATTTAAATTAAACTTGGGAAGTTCCATTGAAAAGGTTCAGATGCCTCAGCAACATCTAAACAGATGAGGAAGAATTTTGTGTTTCTGTAAGATGGTAATAGTTCTCTTCAGATCCAGAAAATGTAAACATTGCCGGTGACATCAGACAGTTTTTAATCCCGATGTCTGTGCTCGTGTGTGTTTGTGAAGGCTGTCGGCTCTGTCATTGGCTGTGGAGCAGACCAGAGTTTGCAGGAAGCTGCTCTCAGCTCAGGGTCGAGGTCGCTACCTGCTGCGACTGGCCCTCAACCGCAAGACCCTCCCGCAGTTTATCACCCACCTGCTGCACACGCCGCGAGTCCTGGAGGTGAGAGACATGGACCAGGCTCATGAGTAGACTAGGCTGTAGACTGGATATACAGTAATTGTCAATGAAATACAGCAGGTTTCTCCAACCGAAGCTGAAACCACTTTGGTTCTTCTTACTGTTCCTCTCCCTTCTAGTGGTACAACCCGACCTTATCAATCCTCAGGAATGAAGAATTTGTAGGTAAGTGTCTTTTGTTTTTATTTTTAGTTGTGAATGTGACATCTCACAAACATCTTCACAATATCTTTTGAAATTTGGCACAAGCATTGACTTGTACTCAAGGATTAACTGCTTAAATTCTGATGCCCAAAGGTCAAACCTCATGGTCAATGTGACCTTGGGAATCTTTTTTTGTTTCTCGTGAACGTGATCTGATTTGGCACTCAAAAAATATTTTTTTTTTTGTACCCCAAGGACAAACGTCAAGGTTGCCGTGACCTTACAAACTTTTTTTGTGTTGTAAATGTGTCAGCTTAAGAGCACTTTGAATAAATCATTTCAAATTTGGCACAAACGTTCAGTTGAATTCATTGACTGCCTTGATTTTGATGCCCAAAACTCAAAAAACCTTTGAATATGGTAGCCTTAACCTTCCTTGTGAATGTGAAATGTAATCCCACGAACATCCCCAGTATATTCAAATTTGTCACTGATAAATGCTTAGATTTTGATGCCAAAGGTCAAAATTCCTGACCTCAGGAATCGTTTTTTTTCTTGTGAATGTGATATTTAAGGAACATCATGATGGAATCTATGTGTCACAAATGTTCACTTGGACTCACAGACTAACGTCTTAGATTTCGGTGACCAAAGCTCAACAATAAACTGTGATTCTGGTCAAATTAATATCTGCAGTCAACATAGGCATCTTATAGAAGTCTAGAAAAATTGTAGTAGTTTGAAACAGTTCACTGGAAGCATACAACAGCTGGATGTTAATCTGATTGTTTCCTCTAAACAACAGCATTGTTCTCTCTCTCTCTCTCTCTCTCTCTTGCAGAGCCTTTCATGTCACTGTTGCTCGTCCTCTCCCACATGGACTTTAAACTGGATATGGAGGTCAGAGTGCAGATGATTTAACACCACTTATCCCCCGGGTTACAAAGCAAGTCTTCAGTCAAATCAAGTGACTCTACACTAACACTCATCTCTTTTACGCAGAATTGCAGTTTTCTGGATGAGAGTTGTCTCTTACCGGTGAGAAACAATGATTATTACTGAGTAATTCATTGCTCAATCAGTTATATTATCACGATTACTGTAATATACATTGTAAATTGTCCACTGCATTTTTTTTTTGCTCTTCATGTTTTTATAGGTGTGTGAAATATATGAAGTGGTGCCCTGTCGGGAAGTCGGGATGGTTTTGAGGCTCGTATCTCCCACGTTTCAAAGACATATCTTCATTTACACACATTTGTCTGCTCGTTAATAGATGTGTTCAATCTAGACTGTTGCATCACGTCACTCTGTCCATCTGTCTGTCTCTCAGGTATCTGAGCGGACGTGTCTTTGTCCTTGAACTAGTGCCTGGTAGTCAGGCCCACGTGGACAAGTTTGTGCATCCTGGTGACGTTATTGACGAAATCAACGGGACATCACTGAGGAATTCAAAGTGTGGACAGGTAAAAAAAAATAAGTCTGTGTTCCATATTAAAGCTTCACTGTGTAACTTTTAGTGATCTTTTTGTTGTTGTTGTTACTATTTGGTCTTTGTTAACAGAAAAAATGGGACATTTGCTGCATCCTTCATCTGTAAAAGAATTTGTCAAGCAAAACTATCAGACCTGACTGGGGGAATGTTTGTGTATGTAGATGGGTGGGGCAAAAACTGCTGGTTTTGTGAGCAGTTTGCAGTTCAGTGTCTGGGCCTGTGTCACTCATACTTGAGCTGGACATTGAACTGCCAACCTTTTGGGCCGTTGATGACCCACTGTAACTTCTGACTTGGAACTGCCCTAATTTTTTAGCAATAACAGAACATATACAGGAAACAGCCTGCGGTGCACTGAGCTCTGACTTGGACCATTATTTGAACATTCCATTCCTGTCAATATGTCTCATGTCAACAAGGATTAGGTACAACGCTCATGTAAACAGTGTTAACAAAGTGAATTCATTGGTTATGACTCTATGTATTGATGGATGGATGTGTCACATCCCTGATTCTCCTTTTGGTGGCAGTTTGTCTTTCCATCCCATTCTTGTGAACATGATATTTCAAAAATGTGTGGAGGGAATCTCGTGGAATTTTGAGTCAATATTCACTTAAACTCAAGGAGGAAATTATTAGAGGTCACTGTAATCTAAGAAACCACTCTATTTGCCTTGTACATGAGATGTTGCAATAACATTATGAGGGAATCTTTTCAAATGTGACAAAAATGGTCACTTGGACAAGAAGGTAATCCATTGAGAGCTGGCACACAAAACAGTGGCCTCACAAAAAAGGTTTTGGCTTTCTGTACAAAGACAGTGTTTAAGAGTTCACTGCAGCCCTGTCACACAGAACAAATATTGTACTGCCCAAGTAATTCAGTGCAGTCACACCCTTGACAAATTGTTTGCCTAATTAAAAGGAAACGTGCCACTCACGTCATTCACTTTGCTTTGATCATGCAACATGAGCTATAAAACCAATGTCCTCTGCTCACTCAGGCCGGTGTGCTTCTGTCCCGACTGAAGGGTTGCCCCCTCTCCATCCGAGTCCTGCGATGGCGGGCCCATGATGGAACAGTGTACCGGCCTCTTGTCAAGCTGCTGCGGACACTTAAGACAGAAAAGCCCACACTGCAGCTCAATCCTGTTCCTCTGCCAAACTCTGTCCCCTTGGACCAGACACCGTCTACTTCACAGTGTCTCAAAGAGGGAAGGCAAGTTGGTCCCCCCTGTGCATGTTTTAGCAATTACTGACATTAAGATTCTAAAACAATTTTCCTTCACAGGATTGTGTACAATGTGCAGTTCTTGGGAAAAGCAAGCATTGGAATGGTAAATCATCACTTGTGTTTACATTCTAAGTTCTCAATAACTGAGTGCTTGTTCCAACTATAAGACATGTGATCAAGTTTGTGGTCTTCAATTTTCCTAGTTTGGAGGAAAGGAAGTGCTACAGCAAGCAATTCCACAAGTGTTACAAAAAAACTTGCCAAGCAAGGTAATGCAAATACACCCTCTGCTGGAGGGCACATTAACCTTATTCATGTTCCGATAACACAAAAAACGGCAACCTGCTCCCTTCTGTGTTTTGTCCTGCAGGAAGTGCTTTTAGATATTAAGGAAACACATTTGACATGCACAGACAGAAACACCAAACTGGTGAGTAGATGGTGTGTTATTTAAGGTCTTATTTGTAAATAAAATCATCCTGGTCTTTGTTTTCTCAGGAGCTGTTTGAGCATCACTATCCTGAAATCTCATGTGTGGGGAGATACGGTCAACCAGACTACACAACATTTGCCTTCTGTGTGGGGTAAGTGTCAAGCGCAGACTTCAATCACCTAGAAAAACAATTTTCCATCATCCGCCACACATCTCCATTAATCCAAGTCTGCTGCAGTGTGACACACCCCTCTATAGAAGCGTTACACAACACTGCACTGCTGTGTTGTCATTGGCTGGAGCCAGATGTCATCTAAGCATACGATTGGCTGTGTTCACAGAGACTCCCCAGAAACCCCTCAGTCGGGCTTCTGCTGTGTGGCACTCAGAGCCAGCACCATGCAGGAGTGTGAAGAAATTGTGTGTCGTATAGGTGAGATTACAATGCAAGATCTCATTTCATTCTTTTGTTACCAAATTTCTAAATGAAATGCTCTCCCCCTTTACAGCTGCTGGGTTCAAACATACAGAATGGTTTGTATAACAAATCAGCTCATTTTATTGTAAATAAATTACACACATGCTGACCGAATGACTACAGTTTAATTAATACAGTACACAGTAATTTCTACTCATAAAGACCTTTAATAGAAAGACATGTGACAACATTTTTCATAAATAGTATTAAATGTAGCTGCCAAGATTTTATGTTGGAAAACGCATAAAAAGCAGTCCAGAAAAATACAGAGGGGTCAGTCATGCTCAAGGTCACACAGTGTAAAGTATCAACTGTGGTCGTAAACACAGCAACACTGCAGTGAAACCTGTTGAGCTAGACATGCTGGTATTTCGTTGGACACTGTAGATGGGTGAAGACACCCTGGACCCCTGTGGAAGATGTGAAGAATTGATCCTTGCTTTAGAATACAGACCCCCCCAGATGGGGCTAGATCCCCAGAGGACTGGGGGGGGGGGGGGAAGTTGAATGATGGCTGTTACACGTAGTAATGACCCATGATGGTATACACAGATAACCCTACTGCACAACATTTCCAGCTACCCAAAGTGTACTCAGTCCCATGGAATGGTTGATGTATTGTCTCAATCTAAAAATACAAAATTCAAAAAGAAAACTTAAAAAGCCAAAGAAATAAAAAATATCCACAAAATGGTTATGTATGATAAATAGGATCATTTGTCATGACAACACTGCCACCAGCCACTTAGGCCCTCTCTCCCCTTATCCTGCGGGCCAGCTGGATGTCTTTGGGCATGATGGTGACACGCTTGGCGTGGATGGCGCACAAGTTTGTGTCCTCAAACAGACCCACCAGGTAAGCCTCACTGGCCTCCTACAGGAGAAAAATAAAGACATTAGGCTTATAAACAACACCCTGTGTGGGTCCACTGTGCCTCACTGCAACTTTAGCTTCTTTTTTTTTTTTTTACCTGAAGAGCTCCAATGGCGGCGCTCTGGAAGCGCAGATCAGTCTTGAAATCCTGGGCAATTTCTCTCACCAGGCGCTGGAAGGGCAGCTTGCGGATGAGCAACTCAGTGGACTTCTGGTAACGACGGATCTCCCTCAGAGCCACAGTTCCAGGCCTAAACAGAAATAACAAGAGATTTTAGACGGTTTGACATGGTGCTGCAGTTACAGACCAACAGCATTTGACTGAACAAAACTTTTAAAAAGAGCCACCAAAGCATTGTATCATATTGCCAACCAGCTATTTTTTTTTTTTTTTAAATCCAATATGGTGGAGATGCTATGCCCTCTGAAGTTTGATAAACCTGGCTTACACTGAATTAGAACTGTAACTAACAGTTAAGTAAATGAATCAAGTAATCGTGTGGTCCATAAAATCTTAAATGTCTTGTCCACAAAATGATTCAGTTTAATGATGTGTTACATGGAGCAAAGAAACCAGAAAATAGTATTTAAGAAGCTGAAAATCTTCAAGCTTGTTGTAAGAACGAGAAAACAAAAAAAGTATCAAGATAGTTGTCCATAAATTTGGGAGCTGATTAATCGAGTAATTGTTTCAGTCTAACACTGATTTGGTTCAATAATACAAATATTACAAACCTGTAACGATGGGGCTTCTTCACTCCTCCTGTGGAGGGAGCGCTCTTTCTGGCTGCCTTGGTAGCGAGCTGCTTCCTCGGCGCCTTTCCTCCGGTTGACTTACGGGCAGTCTGCTTGGTACGAGCCATGTCTCACTGAGAGAAAACAAAAACATAGTATTAGTAAGTTTACGTGATTCGGTTACATTGAAATCGTGTCTTAAAGTGCCACAACCACTTAATACGGTCGTTTCGTTTGTCAAATGCTACGTTAGCATACAAGGTAATTAGAGCTCCCCTCCCCCCATGTTGTCGCGTTAGAGTGCGAGTGTTTCAACGTGTGGCAGTTACGCCGAAATACACACCAACACCAATAATGAGGGTAAACGTGTAGAAACGTTCATTATAAGGGAACTGTCATCGGTTTAAGTTGCCGATTAAAAACCACAAACAAACGCCGAAGTAGGGGCAGCAACGTCAACACACTCTGTGCCTGAACCAGCTCAGCAGGAACACCCGCCTCTGTTCCTCCATTTCGCCATTTTCATCTTCTCCTTCCACTTCAGGCGACACTGCCTCGACTCAATCTACACATTGTGTACACTATTTAAAAAAAAACACACACACAGCTAATGGGTTATTTGTTTAAATTCCAACGTTGACGACAGCTCAATCTCGGTCTTGTTTATAATGTTCAGTTTCGCTTTACTGAGAAGACCGTGGCGGTTAAACCAGACATGGACGGCTCATTCGTCAGGAAAAGCGCCATTGTTCTATTTTTAGCCAGACGACGAGTTGGCCTCGTTTACAAACACTACTGCTCTCTGTAAACAGATCACCGCACTCATCACATAACTGATTATAAACACCATAAGCACAAAATCCGACAACAAAGTGATAAAATGTACCTTTTCAGAGTCGTTTGTGTGTGGGAGTCGCCTCGTCTGACTTTCTGTCCAGTTGACCCAGAGAAAACGGTTTGTGTTGGGGGAGGTTCAGGCCGCGTATTTGTACTCTGTCTGACGTAATCTTTAGAAATACTCCTCGCTCATTGGCTTACTTTAGAGAATTGACGTATGGTTCCACCAATGAGATGAAGCAAATACAAAAAATCGTCAGATTTTTGTTCTGAATATTCATAAAATATGAAAAGCAAGGTGTTTTAATCACTGTTCGTCAGGTACTTACTAAGCCATCAAAGTATATATTTTTTAAAACGCCTTTGATGTTGAATGTGACGTCACAGCTGAGAGGCGGGTGATGTCATCCACTGGACTTTGAACTTCCTCAATTCTTTTGATGTGTCACTCATCTGTTAATTCCGGAAACATCTGTCTGTCCCTCTGTGAATCACATAATTGTCATAACTTGTCTTTTTTTGTATAATGGTTTGGGTGTTCTTTTAATAATTAAAACATGTTTTCAAATTTTTCAGAAAAATGTGAATATATAGTGGCTCGAACAAGACATTTGAAACACTCATCATTTTCCATTTTTTTAGACAATTTATGGACCTAACAACTAATCATTATTTTTAATTATATAATTATTTTCATAATCAGTTACCATCCTACTGCAGCCCTACTACTACTTATAATAAAAAAAAAAAATAAAACAAAATCAAAAAACTAGAGAAGAAAAGGTTAATTGGTTACTGGTCACTTAATCACCCGATTTTTGCCATTTTTCATATTCACTAATATAATTATACATTTTACATATATTATACAAATATAATATAATAAAAACACTATTTTTGTGCACTGAAGTTCAATCACAAAATGTACATTGTAGAGGCAGACGACAAATGTTTAATAAATAAAGTTGAATGAATTGAAGTGGAGAAGATTTGTGTGCAATTCTTTTACCTAACCGTTGAACATGCTGGCAAAAAAAAAACAGATCAGGTCGAATAGATGTATATTTTCTTACTGAAACTAAAAAACGGCCAAACATTCTACGTTAAAGAATATAAACCTTGCAATATAAAAACAATTCACTAATTATATAAATTGTGCAGCCGAACACTGCATAATTTCAGTTTTTATCAAGCATGTGTAACGTTATTTATTGTCCTATTTTGGTTTAAAATGAACTCCATGTCCCATAATCCCGTTCTGCCTCTCGTTATCCTCAGTCTACTACTTCCGCCTGCCTTGCGCAAGCTCACATCGTTGTAGAATGCGGATTTCGGAGCTAACAAGGATAGCTAGCCATTAAGCTAAAAACAACCTTTTTGTTGTTTGGCTTTAAACTGGGTGAAATGTCTAAAACGCACTCGCAGCCCCCGCAGTCTTCGGCAGCGACGACTACCGTGGGCACCTCTTCGTCCTCGCCCGCGGGGGGTTCGACATCTCCCGCAACCGTGTTGAACGTGCAGCCCGAGAAACCTCAACATTACACGTACGTAGCTAGTTAGCATGAATTGGTAGCTAAGTGGGCACAACCTCACGTGTAGTTGTATGTACCATCCCGCTGCAAAACATGCTTTTTGGGGGAAATTAGCAAGTTATGATTGTTAATATGACTGCACCATCGTTTTTGTGCTTATTGATTTAAGTAGGTATCGATAAAGGGGCCTAACGTGTCTTACTAGCATTAGTCATTTCCTACAAGCCTTGTAGAAGTCTTATCACTTGTATTACGTTGTTGCTTATGTATCATTAGGACAAATTTGTCATGTTAGTTTGGATAAATAAACGTGAGCCCCGTGGAAGCCAATAACAATTGCAACGATTACTCAATCAATCGATCATTCATCGATTGATAGAGTAATCGTCAACTATTTTGATAATTGATTAATTGTTTGAGTCTTTTTTCAATAATTTTAAAAGCTTACTAATTTTTCAGCTTCTTCAATGTGAATATTTTTGGTTTCTTTGCCCCATATAGCAAAGACATAATTCAAAGTGAATCATTTTGGATTGTGGACAAAAAAAGACAATGACATCAACATTACGAGGTGTGGTAAACACAGATCGACATTTCACAGACCAAACCGGTACACAATTAATTAAAAAAAATAATCGCCAGATTAATCCATAAGCTTGTGTCTGTGCAAGATCTGTGTGTAAGATAATAATGCTGTCTTTAATCAAATCCCCTCTTTGCCATTGCCTCCCTTTGTGGCAGATATCTGAAGGAGTTCAGGACTGAGCAATGTCCACTGTTTGTACAGCATAAATGTACACAACACAGGCCTTTCTCCTGTTTTCACTGGCACTTCCTGAACCAGCGGCGCCGCAGGCCCATCCGCCGGCGGGATGGGACGTTCAACTACAGCCCAGATGTTTACTGCACCAAATATGATGAGGGATCAGGAACCTGTCCTGATGGAGATGAGTGAGTGCAACTGTTGTAGACTTGTCAATATGATAATGTCTCAAGATTATGGTCCAGACTTTATCCAGAGTTTGTGGTAGATATTGTCTGGGTGAGAAGTGGTTATAACAGCAGGAGAACATTCCGTTACTTGGAGTATAACTGGTCATTAGACTAGGCAGCTGGCAGGAGAATCTCCTAAGCAACTTCTGCCATGGACACACACAGCCCCTCTAGAGACTCTTGGTAAAATTGCTGTTGATACGTGGATGTCTGAAAGCAGGTAAAGATTTAAATCATGTAAAATATCTCCTTCGCATCTTGTTTACGAGTAGCTTTTGAGTAGAGCTACTCAAACCTTTTAAATGTTCCTCTGTAATTTACACCCTGTTTCAGCTGTAGTACAGAGCATTTTGTGTAAGTAAACAACAGTGAAGGGAAAACATTTTATGGGGTTTACCAAAGCCATTTCAACTGTAAATGATCAAATCTCAATGGCATGCTAAGAACTGTCTGTGTCCCATCTCTAACAGTTGTAAGCATTTGAAATTTAAAAAATCTGAATTGTTCAAGTGAACCACCAGAATCTGTGGGACATTGCATATCAAAGAAGTCAGTTAAGCGGTGATTGAGGATACGCCCAGTACCCCAATTAAAAGTCTAGATGAATGACTTAGAAGAAAAGAGCCTGAGGCATGATCTTCAATGTTCATTATTGTAATGGTCTTCATGCCCTCCTATGGAACTGGTATGTGCAGACAAAGATAATGTAATTGTAACAATGGTGGTTGATTAGTCAAACTGAGATGTCTGTGATATGTGCTAATGCCCAGGTATGTGAACAATGTAAACTGTTCATGTTTCACTCCTCATTAGAGTATGGCAATTTGCCATGTTTTATGACAGGCTGGAGGAGTACAGCACAATTTATTACTCCCTTAATCAAAAGGAACAAAACACATCTGTAGCTTGTCATGTGGCAATAAAATTAAAATTTATTTGCTGAAATGTTATTTTAAAAAAAGAAGTTCAAGAATATCTTTGACAGTAATAAACAGGGATGATCACTAACAGTTTACAAACCTTGTCTAAGTATACACGTGGTTGTTGTTTGTTTAAGACAAAAAAAGATAGAAAAGATCTTGTTTAAGATAAAAAAAAGTAAGATTTTTCAAAATTTTGATAAAAATAAATAAAATTTTAGTGTATTACAGAATGTGTTTTTGTGTGTTCCAGATGCCCATTTCTACACCGGACAGCGGGTGACACAGAGCGCAGATACCATCTTCGCTACTATAAGACAGGATCCTGTATCCATGAAACGGATTCAAAAGGCCACTGCAGTAAAAATGGCTCCCACTGTGCCTTTGCACACGGATCACATGACTTGCGCAGCCCTGTCTATGACATCAGGTGCCCAAAAAACTAAACCTGAACAAATATACTTTATTTTTAAATCTCATTTGATTTCTGAATGAGTATCTGTGCTATGGTCATGTACTGAGTTTCTCTTTATTATGTGGACTTTACAGAGAGGTGCAGGTGATGGACACTCAGGGAGGCTCGGGAGCCTCAGAGGGAGGTGGAGGAGATGGACAGTCAGGTCAAGCAGCGAGTACTGCACTCATAGAGAAGATCCTTAGTGAGGAACCTCGTTGGCAAGGTACAGTAAATGTGTAATTTTCTACTGTGCTTTCATTCAAAAAAGCATCTTTTTAATGAATTTTGATGCATCTAAAACTGAGAAGATTGAAACGCTGCTGTTTCCCAGTGAGTTTGAAAACTCAGACACGCAGAACCGTTCCCTATATTCAGCTTAGAAAGGAGAGCAGTGGTGACACTGACTCTGTTTCAATTTGTCATCATAAGTCTTAAAATTAATCCCTGATTTGACTTTTTATTTTTTGTTGTTGGTAGTACTTTTTAAAGCTAAGCAAACAAATTAGTCAGACAACAGAAAATCTCCCGCTTATGCTGGCAAGTGTATGTCCAGTGTATATGGCTATATTTTGTAAAAGACTACTAATACAGAGCTGAATTTTATTTTACGTGAAAATGTAATGTAATTTCATACAATTAATTTCTAGCTGAAATGATAATTAACAAGTCTTTGATAATCTTTCCTTATTTATGCAAATTCTTTTCTTTCCAAATATAATGCATAATATAATATCCTTGATGATGCCTCTAATTGTGATTCATTTGTGTGTTGTGTTTCATTAGATAACAATTATGTGCTGTCCCACTACAAGACAGAGCTGTGTAAGAAACCACCACGTCTATGCCGTCAAGGTTATGCCTGTCCATATTACCATAACAGCAAAGACAGGAGGCGCAGCCCGCACAAACACAAATACAGGTGTACTGTCTTTACATTGTGTGAAAAGAAGAGATTCAAAAATATTGTGTTCTTGTCATTCAGTTGTTGATGTAGTGAAGGAAAATTGTTGTTTTACCTCCAGAGCATTGCCGTGTCCTGCAGTTAAACAGAGCGAGGAGTGGGGGGATCCCAGTAAATGTGAGGGGGCAGAGGGATGTCAATATTGTCACACAAGAACAGAGCAGCAGTTCCACCCAGAGGTTCGTTTCTTCTGTAATACATACATAGTCTTGAGCAGAAATTACAGAGGATGAATATGAGAAGGAGTGTCTCTGTTATTCTGTCACAGATCTACAAATCCACAAAGTGTAATGACATGCAGCAGTGTGGTAGCTGTCCCAGAGGGCCCTTCTGTGCCTTTGCTCATGTTGAAAGTGAGTCCCCACCGTACAACACATTTCTCAACATATATTTTATTACAGCAGAAATGTAATAATATAGCATTTAATTTTACAATTGGAATTTTTTTTCCACTCCTTCAGAGCCTTTTATTCCTGAAGAACCATCCATCCCCTCTCCCAGCTCCCCTCCACCCCCCAGACCTCCCGACCCCCTTGCTGTTCATGAGGCCCCTTCAAGCCCCAGTGGAATCAGCATGGGACAAGGGACTGGTTCTGTTTCGGACCCCTTTTCCCCATCTGCCGGGTCGTGTGTAGCAGAGCAGGGGCTGCTGGGTAACGTTCTGTCCTTGTGTGAGGAAATGAGTGGAGCAGCAGAGCCTCTGTCTCCATGGGCAGGAGAAGGAGGATACGGCAGGGCACCTGGATTTGAGAGGGAGGATCAGGCCAAGCAGAGGAGTTTTGCTCTAGAGCAACGCAACAAAGAATTTGCCTCAGCACAAAGTAAACAGGTACCAATACAGTCTTAACCCAAAGACCAGTTTTTTCAGACGTGAAGTCTGGAAAATTAGCCTTTTTCTGGATTTTGGTGTTTAAATCTGCTGTTTATGAAGAACACAGCAGCACATTTTCTGGGTCAAAATATTCACAAAAATGGGGGCGTTTCCAGAACTTTCAGGTGAGGGGTTGTGTCCAAGAGTATGCAGGAGGCAGGACACACACTCACTGTGAAAATTTTTTTCCTCTGACATTTTCTGGAAATTTAACCCAGGAGCTGGTTGGGAATCATTTTAGAAAATGTCCTATGCAGTATTTGTACACATTTGTTTTCACACATGTCCAGACGTATGTCCAGTAACGTGTGTTCTTGCCTCAAGGATACAATTAGGCACAACCTATAAATTCATAAAAATCACTTGCTGTCTTTTTCAGGACCTGTTAGTATTTTTGCCAGTGGGCAGCCCTTTGAGTTTGTCCTCCAGCATCCCCTCCAGTCTGGCTGCCACTCCTCCGAGTCCTGCCCCTCTTGGACCACTGGGGTCAGGCATCACCTCGGGAATGAATGCTAACGCTCTGCCTTTTTACCCCACGAGTGAGACAGTGGAATCTGTTGTTGGTAAGTCAACAAGTGAACATTTAAAATACACATATATTAATCTTTACTTAGCACAGGCTGTAAAGAGAGACGCACATCATCAGCGCCTTGTGACTGGAATGTGAGGGCTGCACACACGCTAACCGCTCACCCTAACCCAGTGTCAGCTGTGTGGACTTATTTTAAACTAAAACAAAACAGTCAAGTCCAGTTTTGTTTGTGAAAAATGAAACTTAAAACCAGCACCAGTTTTTGAACTCACTGGTTAACAAGTGTTAAATATTAGAAGATTGTGAACGTAGACATAGGATCTTTAATTGGATTTAAAGATGTTTTAATCTCATCATTCAGTTCAGAACTGAGGCAGACTCTTGGATGAGGTCAAACTTATGTAAGTTAACTAAAACAAGTCTAACTCCTGTAGCTCAAAAAGGACCGATCAGATTCGCAAGGTTGAAATATTTTATTAGACACAAAAAGTGTTATCAAGTCATTCCGAGCACATATACAACATATAGTATATCTAATGTTTGTAATTATTATGTGGTCATGTTTATAGAATCAGCCTTGGATGATCTTGACCTGAATGATTTTGGTGTGTCAGCATTGGAGAGGAGTTTGGAGAGCAGCTCTGCTTTGCCAAGTGTGGGAGTAATGCTGGGTATTTTACAGACACAAGCATAAATTCACACGCCTAAACAGAATTAACACTGTGAATTCATGTACACATTCAGTGTGGTCACACGCACACACTTAAAAAAAAAATAACAAATCTTTTTCTTTTGTAGGAGGTAGCCAGCTTCAGAGTTCTGCCCCTGTCAACATCCCAGGATCCTTTAGCAGCTCTGCTCCTTTTAGCTCGCCTTCACCATCTCCTCCAATTAGACCTCATGCATCTCCTTTCTTTTCCTCTCACCTGTCGCAGCCTGGCCAATCAGAGAGCAGCTTCTTAGGTCCTTCTCATAGCTCTTTAGGTTTGTGGGATTTGATTCTAATATGTGAGGCGGTGCAGTGAGGGATGATTAGACTTTTTATGTGATATCTATTCTGCTCTTCATAGGTCTGAATGGTATGAGTACTAATATCTGGGAGCACTTTCCATCGGGGCAGGGTTCCCCGGGGACGCCTCCTGCCCTGCTACCCTCTGGCCCCTGTGTAGAGACCACCAGGCTCAAACAGGAGCTGGAGGAAGCTCACAGGACACTGAAGCAGTGGGGTCACAGCTGGAGACACACAGCTCAGGTAGGTAGGTAGTGGGGCATGTGTGCATAGGTCTATAGGTGGGTTACCATCAGCCTGTTTTTATGGGAATTTTTTTGGATTAAAAATGAGAGTAGAAAAACTATTTTTACACTTGAAGGAGGTGAAAAAGTAGCTAATGTTTAAATGTAAATGTGAAACAGATTCAGCACATAAAGGAAGACAAACTGCCACATTTTTGTTTAAAACATAAATTCTGCTGCACACCCATCAAACTGTCTGGCATTTTAGAGGCCTAACATAGAGGCGTATAAAACAGTTTAACCTATTTTTCTTGGAAAATGTCAGGGCTGCCTTTAAGTACAGAGTTGTAAAAAATGCAAACCTATGGAAAGGATGAGGCAGTTATGTGCCTTTACTTCCTCACTAGTTACTATCAGCCTCAACATCGCCTTCACTGCTTTTTCATGCTCGTGCTTTTCAACCACCAGTGTAGAATGCAACATGGAAAAGTCGGACGATGTGGGTGTACTTGGACTGGCAGACTCCCAGTCAACATTTTAATGTTTGTTAACTTTGTATTCCGGTGCAGTGTTGAGAAATATTTATTTTTGTTTCAGAAATATGCATGAGCTCTTATGGAACTATCTAGTTGAAATAATGGGATACTGTGGCATGTTAACACCATGTTCAGATATTCTTAATTGGTACAAAATAACAGTGATTCAATTCTTAAAAAACAAAACACAGCTGCACACCATTGTCCGGAAACCTTGATACTGTTTGTCATTTGTAAAGGCTCATAAATCCTCAACTTCATCCTATTTATTTATGTACTTTGTGTTGTGCCATCTGTCTGGCAGTCGTGGGCTGCAGTGAAAGCAGACGCAGAGGACTCCCGTGCCCGTGCAACACGAGTAGCCATGGAGGCAGAGAGAACCAGGCAGGCTGAGGAGGAAGCACAGAGGCAGGTTACTCTCCTGCAGGAGGCACTAGAGAGCTTAAGGAGCGGAGACAACCCACATCTAGCACTGCACCAGCTCCATCTACTGCACAGACTGCCGATAGAGTCAGTGCTGAGTTTGCAGGCTCAGCTATGTAGCTGCTTACATGCTGTAGAACAGGTAAGATAACACACCTGAAATCCAGTCAAATAGTCTGAAATGATTTTCGGTTTGCGTGTTAAATGTCTGTTCACACCTGTGCCTCCTAAATGTGTCCTTGCGCTCTTTTCATCCATGAATAAATATGCACACATTTCATTTCTGTGTGTGAAGATCAAATTAAGTTTTCAGCCTGTTGTGTGACTGTTACTGACCCTGTATTTTTGGATGGACATTAACAGATTAAGACTATAATCTGAACATTTGCCATTTAAGCAGCAGTTTCTGATCACCTGTAGTTGGATACACTTGTATTTTGATCTTATTTCCAGTATGTAAACTTTATATATATTTTTAATTGGGTTATACCACCCTCTTGGATTTTTTATAGCTGTTGACATAATTCATAATCACACTATGGTCTGTAATATTTATATGATTTTTTTCATTAATGTGTTAATAATCTATATAGTTGATACTTTTCCTCAAAATGTGCAGGGCTGGGGAGAGGTACAGGAAAAACCTTTATTAGATTGATTTATTTTTAATTTCTTATATTAAACTCCTTGCATAGATATATGATGGCTTGCTTTGTTTTTCACATTTTAATTATGCAGCTACAGTATATGTTGTATTTATGTTTACACATTATAAGGATTCTCAGTTATGGTCATCTGTCTGTTTACTTTGATTATTCAATTTTATGTACAAATATGGTCACAGGCTTTGGAAGTTTCACCTGAACACCTCTTAAGTTCAGAAAGTTCTAATTTAGATATTTGGTTCCCTGCTCAGAAAACAGCAGTGAACCTCAAGCATGCTCCTCTGACACTTTTTAGTTCCAGATGTTCGTACATTTCCCCTCCATTTCCCCAGGTTGTGTTCAGGAAACAGAGGCAGTGCTGCGTGACATGTGGCAAGCCGGGCTCGACGTTCCTTCCCTGTGGCCACGGACTACAGTGTGAGAGCTGCTCCACATCCACAGAGTGCCCACTCTGCCCGGAACAGACCCTGGACCAACAGCGCTCTTGACGTCACAGCCCATGTCGGACCACGGCAGATCACAGACCAGTCAGTCCTGATTCCTCAGATACCAGCCTTGGACCTCAGCCGCCATTAAGAATTACATTGAGGTTGTTTTATAACATGGTAACAACACTATCACTGATCTGGTTTTGTATTTTTAAATGACCTTTACCGATCATTGACCGACTTTCTGAGCACCGGTCACAAAGTGAAAGCTCTTAATGTGGAATTTAGAATTAACAATTTTTCCAGTGTTACCCAGTGAGCACCAGTACATTTTACTAGTTATTGCTCTCAACCAGCAACACACTCTTTGATTTGTGAAAGAAACTTAAAGACCTGCTGTTATTTCTTAACTAACCCTATGAAACGCAGTTCTCCTATATATTTCTAAATGATAATTTAATGTGTCGCAATATTAGCTCATACTAAAGATGCAGAAAACACATCAGTGTGTGTTTTTCTCTCCATCTGGACAGTTTCAGCTGGTTTTGCTGAACTTTTATTGATGCTTGCTGTCACACAGGTCGATCGCATTTGTTTTGTTTTTGGAATTCACAGCTCTGACACATTTCACGCACGAGTTGGAAACTCTGGTCTGAGACAATTACTCATGTCAATTTACATTTCTTATCAGCCTTTCAGTCCTGCACAATTAGTAGCTCCCTCTAACTCCATATACTGCATGTGGATAAATATACCACAAATATCAACAGCAGTGGTTTTCTTGGCTGAGGTATAACTCGAGGCTCATTTATGCTAAATATTATATACATGTACAAAAACATGTCTTTTGTTCATCCTCTGCATTTATTAGAGCCGTATATGTGCACATCGACTGAAAGCTCACAGATAAAGACATGCTGATGAAACAGCAGTACGGGGGGGGGGGACTTCTAAAAACTTCTAAAATATAAACATTTTTTAAATGGGGTTTGGTGTTTGCACTCAGCAAGGGAGTGGATTCTGAGGAATATAGTTCACAGAACTACATTTGAGTTGGTTTCTGTTCATTAAAGTTATGTAACCAGAGCTCTACAGATTTAACAGCCTCTCAGGGGATCTGCTGCTGCTCAGTAAAAGATACATGGTGTTGCTTCAATATACAATTCAAAATATCTTGTGTCATTGTTTCTGGAAGAGGAGACCAAAGTATTTTAGCTGTGTGACAGCAAAGATCACCAGACTGTCTAAATGGATGGAATAAACAACAACATAAACAGGTCTGACTGAAAACAATATAAAGGCATATTATTCACTTTCATAATTATCCTATAATGCTACAGCCAAAAAGAGGCCATACCAGACTACTGGTAGCGCTTGTCTAGAATTTAGGTTATGGTAATTGAGCAATTTTTTTCCTTTAATTGTAATAATATTTTAGTTAAATGCATTTATTTAAAATTTCTGTTATGAGAAAATATTTAAAACATTAGTAATATTTGTTTAAGTTTCCAACAGATGGCCTCTTTAAGCACTCAGGTTTTCTCCAGTGTTCCAGACATAAACTGGAAGATTAAAGCATGTTAACACAATCAAGACAAATGTACTCGGTCAACACGTGTAGTCTTTGAAATTACATCTTTTTTTTCTTTTATTTTTTACTTAAAAGCTTCATGTTTTTGTTAAACCCGGCCCTTTTGATTAAAAACATTTTTACATTTGTAGTAATCTTTGACATTTCACAGTGTGTCAAATGTAGTCAAACATATATATATTATATATATATATATATATCCATAGTTAAGTGATGTCATTATCTTTTGCACTGATTAGACTAAGCATCAGGAAGCAGACAGATATGTAAAAGTGTGTAAGGTTTAAATGCAGATGTGAACATGTTCGTGATCACTGTGATGGTCTCTGCTAACCCATGCTCAGCATTCTGTCCACACACAGATCATCCAACACCAGTGTTTCCTTCTGAGTGGATGTTTTTTTTGGTACAGATCATTAAAACAAATTGTATATTTTTGGATTAAGAGCTTGTCTCTGTGGTAATCACTGTTGAAAACCTTCCAGCGACTGTTTCTCTCTCTGTCTTCGCTTCTTCACCAAGGCCTGAGCCTCACATTCTCCCCTCCTGGACTCCAGAAGCGTCAGAATGCTGTCCTCTGAAAAATGAGAAACCAGCACAAGAGAAAAAAAAAGGCAAATCAGTCTCTGCATTGATCAAACTATACACATCTCATATTACTGCGATCTCTTTATATAACTATTAAATTTCTATTTGGATGGACTGGCACTATTAGTACATCCACATATTTGTGCATTGTAGATGTCACTGAAATGATCTGAAAATCAAAACCAGCTCTTAATAATGATCTTGAATTTTTGGTGCTACACAGTTAAAACTAAACCCCAGCACATGTCATTAATGGAGGTTGTGTTTTAGTTAAAGCTGCTAGAGCATGAACCAGAAAAACAAAGGTTACAGTTTCAAAAAAAGAGCCCAAGTTGATAGTTTCCACATCCACCAGCCCAATGATGTCTGCGGTGATTTATTGTGGTGTTTGTGATATAAATGTCTTAATGATCCCATGTGACCAAAATTTGTGGCCACACAGACCATACGTGCATGTCAGTTTATCATAATGGAGGACAGTCTATTGAAAGATAATGAAATGTGGGCTCAATGTAATATGAGTGTAAACTCGAGACAAACATTTTAGCCCCACAAAGTGAAGAAGACCTGTGTCTTTTGATACCAGGCTTAAATCTGTCCTTTTCATATGCAATAAGAAGATTGCAAGAAAGTGAGGTTATGTTTCCCTCCTGCCCTGTGACAGATTACTCTTGCTGTGCCCTATTTAAAATGAAAGATAAAACTTGCTCGACTAGTTTAAACCCATTTACGGATCGTACCATTAGGTTTAGGATGCATTAGAGGCAGGCGCATCTGAACAGGTGGGCTGTCCGGCCTTACGGGGAGACCATCTCCTTCCTTTGTTCCACTGACTCCTGGTATGTCCTTGAGTCCCAGGAAGGCCTCGCCTTGAAAGTCATCTGTCCTGAAGGTGTCGTGATCTAGAACGGTCACCACCACGCAAGCTCCCAGAGCCTGGCACTGATCCAGGGAAACCAAGCTGTTGTATAAAAGAGAGGAGGGTTGGAGGTTACAGGTTGACCTGTGAGAGTGAAGAACCAAGATGGAAAACTGACTAATAAGGTGAGCAACTTACAATTCAAAAGCCTCATCGAAAAGGGGATTCAGATCACAGCTTTTGATCTGAGTGCAGCGGGCTTCTACCTCGGGGAAGATGTGGTAAGGCTCCAAACACAGCTGCACAAACGGATCACTAAAACCTGTAAAATGGTAACACGTTATTCTGCTTTTGTTGTCTACATGTTATTTTTGGAGCAGTGATTGTCTTACCATTGTAGTCCATTGGCAAGAGGTTGACTGCATTCAGAACCTCCACTCTAAGTCTTTGGTCCGACCTCCTGTAGGATGTGAGCAGGGTGACTGCGCCATATTTCTCTCCAGTGTACGAGTTCTGTTGCACATAAGGAAGAAAGTGGAAGGATTAAACTAGACAAGTATAAGTGTACATACTAAACAGCAGGTGTCCATCTTACCTGCTCCTTTATTTTCCTGTCAAAGAACTTCTGTATAAGCTCCTGGCTGCTCAGAGCATTATGAGTCAGGTAGGCTTTGAGAGTCTGGACAGACAGAAGAGACACTTCATTGGAAATTTTGTTTTCATTGCTGCTTTTATCACACTTTTCTTCTTTGTTCTTGAGGGGAAGCGTCAACAAATCATAGAATTTACTCTTCCATCAGCAGGTTCTCACCTTATAATCATCTGAGTGAAGAGCATTCAGAGGGAGTCCATTTCCTTCTGCGTGGAAGCTCAGCTCCAGACACTGATATACATACATAGAATGAAAATTTTAATCTGACATTAAATTGCATCTGAATGAAGAAAAATGTCAAGAGTCTACAGCAATTCTAATAGTCATAATTGTTTACAATAAAAAGACAAGGTGGTCCATGGAGCTATCGGATCTGCTCCAAAATCTAATGGGCTCAGGGTTATGATCCGCGCCTGCACTGAATTTCATGGACAACAATTGAGAAGTGGACAGAAAAAAACCCAAATAATTTCTCTTTGCTGAGGTAGAGGAACACTGACAATCTCTACCATCATATGGAGTGAGCCAGTGGACCTTTGTTTCATGTTATGTTCCTGCTTTCGCTTCTATAAAGGGACAAAGACAAAGGCAACCAACAATTATGTTGATCAATTTTCACAAGAAAACTGGAAAGACCTGAGGTTTGACCTTGAAGACAAAATTGGATTTCTTATATCAACTAGGTATGTGTGAGTAGACGTGTGCCAGTTTATTGTACCACTTGGCTGAGGACTGACCTGCAGTGTATACAGCAGCCTCTGGCAGAACACCATAAGTCCTTCTTGTTGTGGATGTTGAGTTGCTACCTGGTAGAGGATCTTCACTGAGTTGTTCCACAAAGGAGTCAGAAGGCTGGAGTTTGGAGAAAATAAAAACAGACAAAATTTCATGAGGTGATATCAAGTGATGATGAAAAAGATTAAATCATCGCGGACCCATTGCATGTAAATCAAATGAAGATGATAATCAAGTGTTGAACCTGTTGAAGTTCTCTTGGACCAGGTTTTCGTTCATGTACTTCAATTCTTGCTCCAGGTACTGCATCAGAGGGGCTGCAGCCTGAAACAGAGAAAAGCCTGGATATTAACTAAACTAGAGGCATCATTGTCAGTGCAAAACAGGCTGCGACTATCACTTACGTCTTCTGAGGACTTGGAGGGAATCCGTCGTCTGGTTGACATGCTTCTAACATAAGTCTCAATGTCTGTATTGAGCTTGAGAAACAAACATATAAGGAGGTGATGCCATTATCAGTCCTTTTCAACACCTTTGAAACCAACGTGTACCCACCTTTTTTCCAAGAGTGTCTAAAGCAGAGCGGATCTCTCGGCTGAGGATGCTCTGGGCCTGCTGAAGCTGCGTGGGGAGCGTGTTGTGGAACTGGCTTTCCCCTATGACATTCTGAGTCCGATCTCGTAGCCCTGTCCAGTTCAGCTGAGTAGGAAGTCTAGTCAGGAAGGACCTTAAGTGTTCCAGGTCGTTCACTACCACACACAACTGAAGAAGGAGAGGGGTTTTGAAATACTTGTATACTGTATTTTGTAGTATTTTTCAACATTTCCTTACCATGTTTATAGCACTGCCTTGGTCAGAGTTCTCTGACAGCACCCTGACCCTCTTCTTCAGGATGTGATAGTAGTTCACCACAATCTTACATACATCCTAAAAACACAGCCAAAGCAGAGATAGACCTCAGTCATCAACCACTGTGTCCCATATTCAAATAAAATGTCCTGACTGGAATTATTTTGTCATCATGTATGACCTCAGTGACTTTGACCATGAGCATGAAGGCCTCTTCGGGGTCAGGCCATGACAGCTGCTCCCACAGGTGGTAGATAGGCTGGATACAAGCCACCAGATCAACTGCTGACGAGCTGTGCTTTATTGCCACCGAACCAGTCTGCAGGGGCTGGAGCTGACAGGTATTTACAGAAGATAATGACGTATCTGGGAATGTTCTCAGTCATCAAGGTCATTGACTCTTCAGTAGCTTATATAGGCAATTGGTCTGACCTTGTTTAAATTGAAGACTCTCATCCAAGAAGCTACTTCAGTTTTTCGGTTCAGAGAACTGAAGAAGCCTTCTAGATGAGAGATGGAATATCTCATCCAGGAAGCTTCTGCAGTTCCCGAAACTGCTGAAGCTTGCTGGATGAGAGGTGAAATGTCCAGTTGCCTTTATCTAAACTCCTGAAGATACAAAACTGAATGAACTGTCCATTGTGACAATGGCAATGAATTGAAACATGAGAACTTTCGTACCTGGTCCACCTGCACAGCCCGCTCCACTCTGTCCTGAGTTTTACTGAACGCCTCGTTGAGCCAGTAAGGTAGAGCCTCTCTGAAGTCCTCATGAAAGTTTGTCAGTTCAAGTAATCCCCTGAAACAACAGACAGACCCCTGATCCTCTTTCACATCCTCTGTCACATACATTTTTATTGTTCATAGTTACAAGGGACAAAAGTATTTGGCCGAACCTGTTAAGTATTGAATTCAGGTCTTTCAAACTATGCTTTTGTCTAGGCCCCTATTTCCAGTGAAAGGCAATCTTAATGCATCAGCATACCAAGACATTTTAGATATTGCTATGCTTCCAACTTTGTGGGAACAGTTTGAGGAAGGCCCTTTCTACTCCAACATGACTGTGCCCCAATGCACAAAGCAAGGACATGGTTTGACGAGTTTGGTGTGGAAGAACTTGTCTGGCCCGCACAAAGCCCTGACCTCAGCCCCACTGAGTACCTTTGGGATAAACTGAAGCGGAGATTGTAAACCAGGCCTTCTTACTCGGCATCAGTGCCTGACCTCATAAATACTCTACAGAATGAATAGGCACAAAGGAGAATCTTCTAAGAAGTGTGGAAGCTGTTATAGCTGCAAAAAGGAGACCAACTCCATATGAAAGTCCTGTATATCTATTTGAATACGTCCTTACAGTCCTTGTTGGTGTAATGGTCAGATGTCCAAATACCTTTGTGCATATAATGTATCTTGTGGAGCTGTAACATGAGGTACAATCCCACAGTTAGGATATGTGAAACTATGGTTGGGCATCTTGATAAGGGGCTTGGCCACTGTTGGGGGACCTGGTGTGATGCAAGACTCCTGACCTTTTCTGTAAGAAGGCCTTCTCTTTATGGATGGCCTGGAGGCTCAGGTACACGGAGAACAGACTATTGGCAAGAGGCTGCTCCATCTGACCCTCCATCAGCGACAAAGTTTCCTTCACCTCATTTGCCAGCTGTGGAGGAGGATGTGGCAAGATGAGAAGATAGCATCAGATATTGTCATTAAACCTGTGACAGTTGCCCAAAGAACTTACCAGGGAGTCGAACTTCTTATAGACAACGGTGAACACGTCCACCTGCACAGCACTACACCATAGAGAAACAAACACCTTCATTATTTCAAGAATTAAAATATTCTTCATGCTATTGACAGTGACAGTGGTTAGCAATGTTGCTTCATAGTAAGACAGCTCCCGATTCAGACTCTCTCCAGGTATTCCAGTATCCTCCCACAGTACAAAGACGGGCAGATTGGGTTTTGGTAATTGGAGACTTTTAAATTGACCGTTGATGTGAATGTCAGTTTTTCACGTGACCCTCTCAGGATTACCAGCAAAGATGATGGATAAAGTAACTGTCATAACTGTCATAAACACCACCAACACCACCGTGTAGACCATGTACTACAACTATTACAGCTTTGTCACGCTAGAGAAGAACCTTGTAGTTGACCCATCTTACCTAGCAAATACCCTGTTCCAGACGGCTTTGTTGTGCTTTATGTCCTCCTGGACCTCCACAATCAAATTGGAGAGGGCATTAATAATCTCTGGCAGGTCCTGTACTTCAGCAAGGTGCAAAAACAACATGATATTAGCTTTATGAAATAAAATGGTGGAGATACCATGGAAGCATCAACTCTAAGTACAGCATCATGACATCTTTACCTTAGTCATTGGCTGATGCAAACCCTTTTTAATGGTAAACCACTCCTCTGTCCCTGTCTGAAGTTAAAACGTGTATCATAAATCATTAATGGGTGGTGAAATATACATAAATACAATATGCAATTATGTCATTAGCATGATGACTGACCTCTATGGCATGGCTGACCTCATCATGCAGCTCAACCTGAGCTGGGTTCAGTTTCTGAAATGCCTGAGTCTTACAGATCTGGACCAAGATTCTGGGGGTTAAAAAAAAAACATTTTGTGTTGCTTCATCCATGCCAAGAATGATAAACGATAAATAAACACATCCAACAGGCTGTACCTGAGCAGTGTGTGTAGTTTTGGAGTAGAAGTGGTGGTTGGGGGAAAGATATCTCTGTATTTGGTCACGAGACACAGTCCATATTGCAGGAAACCATGAAGAGAGTCACCAAGTTCCTGTTTCTGTGAACAAAGTATGTTTCTAAAAACATGTAAAACATGTTTCTAAATTCTTATCACAGATATGAACTGCTTGAAGTAAATTTGACCATACATGTTGCAAAAAAAAAAAAAAAAAAGCATGTCAGGAAGTATTCAAATCTGTATCAAATTTTTAAACTACACAGATACAAGTAAAGTCCATGCATTTGAGATTTGAGATCTCAAAATAATAAATAAGTACTTTTATGAATGAAATTTCACAACACGGTGATTTTGTACCATGATGAGGTTATTTTTATTTATTTATTTTTTTGTCGAAATCAGACTTGTACTTGTGTAGTGGTGTTGACTTTTCAACACTGGGAGGTGGAGTAAGGTGCATTCAAACCTGCTGGTAGGGCAGCTGCTGCTGATGCCAGTGGTATTCTATACTGGTGAGCTGCTGGAAGAGCACAGAGGAGTCCACCTCCAAGCTCTGATACAGTTTACTGTAAGCTACCCACTTCCTGTTGGGCATATGAAACATAAATACACAAAGTTCAAGAAAATGGGCGATGATAAGAGTAATTCCACGTTAATTAATGGGAAAGAGAAAATTCTTAATTGGTTTTATGTTATTTTTTTATTTGAAGGTGTGCATCATTGGAAGAGATTTGCATTCTTAAAAGGAGTCTCCCTATCATGAGAAGTATCGATGTGAAATATTTGGGACCAGTGTACTGATAATCGTATTATCATTGACACACTGTGATCAGAGTTGTGTTTTTGTTCCCCCCTCTCTGTGGGTGTGTCTGCTGGTTTCTCTCCCTCTCTGGTCCATGGATGGTGATTGGATGATTACAACACACCTGCTGCTTGTTGGCTCATCTACTCATCTACTCCATTTAAGCCTTGGAGCTTCCTGCATTCTGCTACAGTGGTTCTTTGAACACTATTTTCTACTGTGTCAGTGTGTTTTTTTTTTTTTTACCCTTGCAATTAATTCTATTTCCCATCTGAACCATCTGATGAATTGTGCATCCCTGTTCACTACTACTGGACCAGTGGATGTCAACATGATGCTTACGCCAAGTCCTGCAGAAAAGGTGAGAGGTCATTCTGGGTAGCATAAAGCTCGAGTAGAGTCTGGGCCTCGCCACACAAAGCTCCTTTCCATGGACCAGATCCCTGAGTGAGATGAGACCAAATAGAGGGAATTAGAAAGGAAAAAATAATGCAATAGATTTAAATGTGGATTTGGGTGTGAGCTTGTCCTTCACCTGCTGTTTGGAGATGTAAGCTTGAACAAACTGCTGCAGGATGCCACAGTAGTTGGTGTAGGCGCTACGGCCGGCACTCAGCGTTGCATCTCTCTGTCAGTCACACAACACAGGCATTATATCATATACAAAGATAAAAACAGATGTATATGTTTATATCTATAAGAGAATGAGACTTTTGTCACCGCTTTATGGATGAACTTGAGATTGAGGTGGCACTGGCCACGATCAGGATAGGTTTCTGTTCTGGGTTCTAGGTTGTACCAGTTGTCTTCAGTGCAGTGGAGATCCTAAAGGGAAGTTGGAGGTGGAACTAATTACATTGGGCAGGTGGGGAGAAGTCAAGGGTGGAATAGTAGTTTTAAAATATAAATATATACCTGTAATTTTAAGATTATGTTTCCCAAAAAGTCATCAGTGCCTTTCTCCTTTTTGGCCTCCTTGATCATCCTTAAAAGGTAGAGTTTGAACGTGTTCACAGTTGTTTACTTGGTTTACTTTTTTGAACCATGAGTGATAGAGGAAGTGTCGTACCTTTTCAAGCTATTAAAACTGGATTTGATCTCCTCTAGTTTCTGAGTGATTGACACCTCTTCATCCTTATCCCTGAAACAGAAAGTGGGAGGAGAAATAAGGACAAAAGATGGTTTTAAAGCCGAAAAAACAGAGGTGTGTTTGATTTTCTCACCACATCTCAAGGTGGAAGCTGGCACCAGCGACGTCTTCAAACTCTCTGAAAATAAAATGAGATGACAAATCGATTGGTTAATGCAAATGTTGGACAGATTCAAAATGGGCGTGGATGTAGACTCACAGTATGAAGGTTTGGTTCCAGATGGGATTAAGTGTCTGCTTCTTTATGTCTGTTTGGTAGAGTTTGTCAACCGATGTGGCGTCCTTTACAACTGATTTACAGGGTTTGGCTCTGGACTGGCGTGTCCGATTCTCTTGTTCGTCCTCCAGTATGGTCAGCAGGCAGTATGGGTCACTAAAACCTGTCCAGAACAGACCAGAGGTGTACGGTACACTCAAAGCAGGAAGCTCAAGGACATGCAACGTCTAATTATTCTTCTGCTCGTCTTGTCACCATGGAGAACAGAACAGTCAGACGCTCCGCCACCCAGATCTGGAATTCCCCCTGACCTCCGCAACAGTGACTGTCATGTTTCAAATCCAAACTAAAACTCACCTGTTTACAATTGTGTACTTCCAGTGACCACACAGCAATGTCCAATTGCATTGTCCTATTTATTGTATTGTCCTATTTATTTATTTTACGTATTATGTGTTTGCATTGTATGTAAGGCGACCTTGAGTGTCAAAAGGTGCCAACAAATAAAATGTATTATTATTATTGTTTCAGAGTCAGGACATAATTGCACTGACTGTTAAAAAAAAAAAAAAAAAAAAAAAAAAAAGGGAAAAAAAAGAAAATACATCCTCTAACTATTAAATATTAATATTAAAAAAGCAGTTATGGTTAGTTGGTCAGCTGAAATAGCTCAGTAGTTTCCCCCAATAAACTCAAGCAACATAAAAGATGTAAGTCTCTCAAAACTGTGATATTGGTATTAGACACACAAAGTTTATCAAGCAATCCTTGATAAATCTATACCAGTAGTTTTCAAAATTTTTATACCAAGTTCCACCTGAGAAAATATTGAGCTCTCAAAGTAACGCTATTATCGCCAACATTAAAATATAGTAGCGTAAATAGGTAAAAAAAAAAAAAACTTTTCACAGGAGGCAGATTTATTCCCAATAAGATAATTTACTCTCTCATCATCCTCCTCTTCCACACATATACTGTAATTCAGACACTGGTATAGTAAAATATCAAGATGGAGCAATAGATAAGGTGAATCTATTTTTTTTTTTATTATTTAACTTATTTTGATATTTATTTCATTTTCTATGCACTCCACTAAACATTCCTCAGCTCCACTCCAATCACATACACTGGTGTATATACAGTAGAACAGCATTTCTGATTTTCCTCCAAGAATCACCAGAGGACGCTTGTGTACGTACCACAGGATTAGAACCATGGCTCTATACTAAATAACCCTGTTTGGGGAAAAAAGGATGTGCTTAAATTGTGGTATTAAGTAAATACTTTTTATCTATTTTCACCACAAAGTTGTGGTATTCATGATTTATGCTGATAAATGGCTAAAAAGGTGACACTGCGACTCACCACTGACGTCTTTTCCCAAGATTCCCTTTGCTTCCTTCACTGTGGCCATCAGGCAGTAAACTGGAGGCTGCGGGAATCAAACAGTCGTTGAGCTTCATTGGTAAAAGCTACCTCAAACAGATGACATCATTTCTGTCACTGGTACTTTTTCTTTTATATAATAGATATTTTGGTTTTCCGGGAGTGCATTCAGTGAGACGGTGAACTGGAACCATGATGCAGACTTTCATTTCTCACCTCTGTGCTCTGCACCTTTTCCATCAGACCGTGGTGCTCTGCCTCTGTCATTGTGAAAGCCTGGTAGATAGGAGGTTAGGGCTTGTGTAGTCAATCAGACGCCAACGCAGTAATGACATTATGAGTGATCTTATGTAAGCGTGAAGTAAAAAGGGTTACCTCCTTGAGGTACTGCTGCAGTTGGCTTTCTGTGACGACCTCAGCGGACGACGGTTTACCCAGCCTATGGGCGATGGTGTAAAGCAGCTCCTTATACAAGGGCTTCAGCTTTAAAACAGATATGGTTTGTTTATAACTTGCGTTAAAAAAAAACAACAAAAAATAAACAATGCCATAAAATCAACAGCGATACCTCCAACTCCTTGTGTCTTTGTGCTTTCTCTTCTGGGTTCTCATTTTCCACCAATGCCTGAAGAAATGTGCGATTTGATTTATTCACAATTCTGTGTAACATGTGTATAAAATGAAGACATTTGTGGATTCAGTGTCTCCTACCCTCCTGAATGGAAGTTTTCTCGTCAGCCCGAGTCTACGAGCATGAGAGGGTGAAAACTGACCAAGACAAACAAAAATTAATAATAATAATGAGAGACGGGAGAAAAGAGACACTTAAAAGACAGGACAGTAATTTCAATGTCTGGTATCTTTTATTGTCAGAAATATATGTTAAAAGAGGCAGTCCTCTGTCCTTGTGAGGTCAGGCTGTCGGTGAATAAATGCCCAAATGAGTTTGAATTAAAAAAAAAATAAAGTAAAAGTGTATAATCACTTCTCATAGCCTTAAAATAGGCATTTTATATGTACTTATGTACTTTATATGTATAGGGCCTTGCTTTACCATCTTGGTCTGCCATGTTTCTACAATCGCCCAAAAGGACAAAACAGCTAGAACATGCATTTCACATTTTGAAGCAAAAACCTACTACACAAAGCACAAAGAATGACATGCTCTCTGGTATGTGATGGTCCATGTTTGTAACCATCTGCAGTCTCACCATTGGATTTTTATTATGACTTCTTAAATACTGGACCATTATGATAAATCTTGAAAAAATGAATAAATACCAATAGAGAGGCACAAAGTTGCTTCCAGTTGCTGTTTTGTCTCACCTGTCTGCGCCTTGTTGAGTCGTGTTCCTGCAAAACAGAAGATAATTGAAAGATGATCCCACTGTCAGTAAATAGAAGACCCCCGTTGTTTGGTAACGTCATGAAAACTATAGGCTCCAGAAACACTTTTGTTTTCGCTTACTGATGAGGCCTCCTTTTGTAAGTGACTTCCTCTATCGTGGCCGACCATGGTGGCAACACACTCAACACTCGCATCATGAAAATCATCATCCTAAAAATAAGAATGCAAATAGGCTTGTGCCCAAACACACGCATACAACCGCTCTTGTCTGTTGGTGAACACACCAACAGAAACATGCTGCATGTGTCATCTGTGAGAAACACTGAATGCTTCACTCTGCATCATCTGATCCAAAAATACATTCAGAACAGTTGTGAATCATAGTCACAGTATTTTGAAATAGCCACTTGGGTAACATGACTCAGTGTTTGGATCCTGTTTATCAACACAACTGTAACTTTTTCCTCGGGTTTTACAAAGGAAATTATGAGGGAAAAAAATCTGAAAATCTGTGATTTAAATGTGCAATATATATATATATATATATATATATATATATATATATATATATATATTTCAAGGTATAATCTGTTTGGCTGTCACCGTGTTACCACATAATCTTGGTTTATCACATGATGAAAGACAGAATTAACCGACAAACTGTATGTTGTAGCAATGTTCACATGCTCAAACACATGGTGGTCCTTACCTGGTCAGGTGTTTGCAGGAGGTTGTTGTCTCTCCTCTCCTTCCTTTGACTTGACATGACGATGCAAATGTCTAACTTCCACACACCTGCCCGTTAAACTGATGTGCTCTGTGCGAGTGTGTGTGAGATGGAGGAAACTCTGTGTGTGTGTGTGATGTCGCACAACAGCCGGAAGTCATAACTTCCTGTAGAAGGAGGTAACAACATTGACTGTGGCTTCTGAAATGCTGCTCATCTGTTGCCCTGCATTTTGTGTTCACACACACACACAGGTCCGTCTGGACATTGCACTGCATTGATTCCCATTCATTTTGAAAATATTAAAACGGTCATTCCTAACCATAAGCAGTTAATGCCTAACCTTAACCTCACCACAATTCAAATTTTAGCCCTAAACTTAACTAGCTCCTCATTAGGACCCAATTAAGGACAAAGTCATTGTTTATGCCAGAAAAAGTCCTAAAGAGGTAACATATACAAGAACACACACACACTGGTTTCTATGACTTCAGAGGACATTGCACTGACTTACATTCATTTCCTGGAGACTTAGTCTAACCTTAACCATAATGACTAGTGCCCTATCTCTAACCCTGACCCTAACCTTAACCTAACTTTAAAACATGTCTTCACCTTAAAATGTATTCATTTACATCATAAGGAAGACAAGTTCCCATCATGTGACTGTGCAAACAGAGGTCCCCACAACATAAGGAACACCAGGTACACACACACACACACAGTAAACTTCAGATGAATGTGATAATGGAAGTGCATGTAACAGGAGACAGTCCACAACAGTCCATCATGTTTGTTTTCTCTGTTCTTTTCAAAAGCCTGCCATTATGCTGACACGCATGCTGTATATTGTGTATATTATCTACAAACATAGTTTAATGTATTTTGTGTGCAATAATTTAGCTTGTCAGACATTTGTTTAACGCCCTTTATGTCAAAGAAAGTCACAAATGATAATTGCATCTGCTGTGGTTTCATGAGGACATGGCAGTGGAAAAAGTAACCCCATTACATTACCACCAGTATCTGTACTGCAGTTTTATTTAAAATGTATGTGCATAAATTAAAAAACAAACAAACAACAAACAATGATTTACAAATCCCTTTTAACCTATATTCAATTGAATACAGAACAAAGACAAGATATTTAATGTTTAAACAGATAAACCTCGTAGTTTTTTTTTGCAAATATTCACTCATTTTCAATTTGATGCCTGCAGCATGTTCCAAAAAGCTGGGAAAGGGGCACATTAACTATTAAGCGACACTAATTGTTGAAGCTATGTGGAATTCTTTCCCAGTGAGAGTACAGGTCTGCCTGCAGACAGGACAGTCTAGTATCCACAGTCGGTTACGACGCTGTTGTAACACGTGCAGAATGTGTCTTGGCATCGTCTTGCTGAAATAAGGAGGGAAGTCCCTGGAAAAGATGTCGCTGGGATGAAAGCATATGTTGCTCCAAAACCTGAAGCTGGCTGTGTTTCTGAATGTTGGCGATATACAGTATGGCTTTCACTTTGCATGGTAGAGTTTTAACTTGCACTTGGAGATGTAGTGACAAACTCTGTTTGTGAGCCCACATGGTAATTTCCTTTACAAAATTATGTCTGCGGATCAAAGGTCACGGGTATTCAATGTTGGCTTTCCACTTTGCCACTCATGTACAGATTTCTCTGGGTTCTCATAATCTTTTGATGAAACTGCAGATGACGGAATCCGAGATGTTCTTAAACTGTTTGCTCACACAGTTCTTCACAAAGTGGTGAACCTTGTCTCATCTTTGCTTCTGAACGACTGAGCCTTTCAGGGATGCTACTTCTATACCATAACACTCACCTGTTTCCACTTCACCTGTGGAATGTTCCAGGTATTCCTTAACTTTCAGTCTTCTGTAGCCCCTTTCCAAACTTTTTTTGAACCTGTTGCAGGCATCAAATTCAAAATGATTTAATATTTGCAAAAAAACCCCAATAAGATTTATCCGTTTAAACATTAAATATCTAGTCTTTGTAACATATTTAATTGAATATACGTTGAAAGTGATTTGCAAATCATTGTATTCTGTTTTTATTCAAATTTTACATTTGCCTGAACATCACTGGAATTGTATTTACTGTATAAGATGCTTAAAAAAACATTTTCAACATAACTTTTACTGCTGAGTCACCAGCAACTGAGCAGACAAACACACAGTTTAAATAAAAAGCATTTATTGATGTCAAAAAAAAGAATATTTCTCCATAAATTACAGATTTCATCTTATTTACATAGGTGCACAATGCAGTGATGTCGTCCTCTGTTGCCTCAATATGAGCTGCAGTGCAGAGTCAGCTTAAAGCAGTCTTTGACCTCATTAAGCTTTCTTGTTTTCTCATCTCACCCAACTAAATGTTGGCAATCTTGGTTTCAGAGAAACAGTTGTGCTGTTTTCTGTGAGCAGGTCAGGGTTGAGTGTTTTTGTCTGCTTGGCTTGGAGGAGGAGGAGGAGGATTAGGAGGATCGATCAGGTCCTTGAATCCCAGTTTCTGCAGCGGCTCCTTCGCCATCAGCTGACTGGAAAAGCACATAGTAATAAGTTAATTATCCAGCTTTTATTTCAGATGACTCCACTGAGGGCAGTATTTTTTTTTTTTTTTTAAATGATGTCTCTTACTGCTCCATCCGACATTCCAGGTAGTCTTTGGACTGTATTCGACACTGGGAATTATCGTAGCTGTTGTCCTTCAGACATTTCATGAACTTCTCCTTGAAGTCTTTACACTCTCCTGGGAGAAATAACAGACAGAATCAAACTCAGATACTGTACATCATGTTGACAATTTTAGAGCTGGACAATAAACCATGTTCCCAATATATCCAAAATGCAATATCATATTGAAAATAGTTCTTGAATTGCGATAAATGAAGATTGTTCTAACGTAAATCAAAGTAACTCTTATTTTTTTGTTTTGTCAAGTTAGAGAATTGCAATCTGGGGCACTGCACTGTTCACATTCATTTAAAACTCTTAGTCAGGAATGTTCTGAGGTGGGCACCTTTTTAAAAAAGAAATCCATGTGCCTCAAATGGAATAATATATTTAAATTTTTGTGTGTCTGCATTGGCCACTCACCGTTTGAGTTTGTGTTAGCAGTGGGAAAAAAAAGGCACATATAAACACAGTATTCTTAACTACTTGTTCATGTCTGTGAAGATTCTCAGTCATCCAGGTCATGGTATCCAAAGTGTAGTAAAAAAAGGCAACTGGACTTAGTTGAATTTCTTGAAGACGTTCAGAGTTTATAAGTCCCAGACTCTCCACCAGTCAAACAGAACTGAAGAAGCCTCTTGGATGAGAGGCGAAACGTCTTCAAGAAATTCAACTAAGTCCAGTTGCCTTTTTTTTTACTACACTTTGGAAACTACTTGTTCATTTATCACAAGTCACCAGGGTATTCAACATTACTGTATATTGCATGTTTTCATAATATTGTTACTTGATTATATAGATTCTGCTCAATTGCTTCGAGGGTTTTGTTCATTATTCTGATTTTTCAGGTTCTTAAATGTGACTATTATATTCCATATAACAAAAAACTGTGGACAAAAGGTTTTAAACACATTTTTCACCATTTTCTGACATTTTATGGACCAAACGATTACTCGATTACTCGAGACAGGAAATATAAGAATAAGGGGGAAAATACTTCCGTTTAAAGTGTATGCTTATGTATTTTCTTTTTTTTTAAGTGACATTTTCATAAGGTAGGTTTTGCTCTGTGTGTAAAATTATTCTCATTTTCGTGACAGTATTTGTTCGTATATCTGCCTCACGCCATGTGACGTGTTTCCATTTTAGCCTGTTCTCCAGCTGTCAGTCGTCGGTTACAGAGAAGAGACGAAGCGGCGTTTGTCGCTTCTTTTCAACCGATATTCTGCGTCTTCACTCACCAAAATGATCCAGAGGGAAGGAGCCTTTATCCGGAGGCCGAGGTTTGAAAGACTTGGAGCCGAAGTTCATCGCAGTGGACATGTTTACATCTGATTTTCCGGTCACCGAACGTACACAGGCGCGTGATTATGACGTAGCGCTCTGCTTCCGGGAGGGGGCGTTCCTCAGCACGTCACGTGACTCCACAACCGAACCAGATCAAAAAAACAGGACATTGGATGTTTACGTCATTTTTTCTGCGCCCTACATTAATTACATCCTACATACACATTCATATTTTTATGCCATGTGACTAAACAACTCCAGACCAGTGCTAATTTTATTAAAATTCTGGACAAACAGGATATAATTGAGCGTTTTATATTTTACATAAATATTATTAGTCTAAGTAATATCTATTTAAGTGTATTACTAACCTTCACAAACTGGACACGCCTCTTTATATTACGGCTCAGTATTTCTCATATTTACAAAACAAAATATTTATTTTTCAATAGCTATCCACATGTCACGTTAATATTAGATTTTAATCTCAGTGAGACTAACAGGTTAAACAAATGTTTTAATAACATTATAAGCTTTTTTTTTTAAAACACTCTACACGAACAGCTCACACACCTTGGATCTTTTAATTTGAAAATAATATGTATTTCTTTCTTCTTTTTTTTTTTAATGTTAGTGCTTCTCATATTTGTATGAATAATAACTTTCAAAAATACACTTAAAAAGTAGCTTCCATGTCATGTGACTTACAGACTTTTTTTTAAATTTATTTTTAATGGACACACCTATTTTTCATCTGATTTGTCCAATTTTTTATTTATAGGATTACTATTATTATTTTTATTATTATTATTATTATAGTTTGAAAGGTCTTGTTATGAGACAAAATTACTCAAAATGGTCATTATTTTAGTGAGGGGCGTGGAAGTGTGTTTAGTTAATCCACCACTGGATGTCACACTTTCATATTAAAACAAAATTAGGAGAGAGAGAGAGAGAGAGGTGGCAGCATATAGACTTGATTATTATTCAGTCAGTGAGACTGAGTAAAAAGGTCTCTCTCACACACACACACACACACACACAGTCTCAGTTGAGTGTGTTCAGTCTGGAGGAGGCAGGTGGTCTCTCCTCTCTGTGTCTGGTCCGGTCCGGTCCGGTCTTGTGGATGTTCTTGCCCAGTCTTCCTCTTCTTCCTCGTCTTCCTCCTCGTCTTCTTTGTCCCACCGCGGTGAGGCTGGACTGATAAACGCACCATGGCGCAGGAACCGGAGGGAAACAACCGGCTCCTGCAGGACGTGATGGCGAGACCGGGGAACGAGTCATGCGCCGACTGCGGCAATCCAGGTAAACAGCGGGTGTTCGAGCTCTGCCGGCTGTGGTGGAGACAGAGCATGTCTGCTGCTGCTGCTGCTGCTGCTGCTGCTGCTGCTGCTGCTGCTGCTGCTGCTGTTTGTATTAATGCACTCTGATGGGCATAAGGTGGGAATTCGAGTCTGCGAAACCCAACAGGTCTGAGGTGAATCTGGTCCAAGTGTGATGACATCCACCTTTCTCTGTAGGTGGAGTGAGGCCTAATGGAAACACACTGGACTCTGGACTGAGTCTGAGCCATAAACACATAAAACGTGTCTGTGTGAGGAGGGAACACAAAGACATGCAAACCGTCTATGATAAGGGTTTTTTACTATGGCAGATGGAGACTTAACAGAAATCAGGTCAGCCATTGGCTGATGTTTTTTTTTTATCAGCCTTTATCTAAGGCTGATTACAGGCTGATAACAGTTTATTATCAACAGATGATACACAAAGTAGGTCGGTAAATAAATAGAAACATCTACCCAAGACATTTCCTCAACAGTTAACTTTAATGAAGTTAACAATGATGTTTGAAGAACTATGTCTGTCTCTCCAATCAGTATTTTCTGTCTTCACTACAGTGCACTTCTGTATTTCAAATAAAAACAATGTGTAAACTAAATCTTAATGTTCCCGTGCAGAACCCAGAGACAGAAATGGAGGCGTGTCATGTTTTTTTTTTTTTTTTTTTTTTTTTTTACCACAGTATTTGATATGTTATGTGTTGTTTATCTGTTTTATAGCATAGCTTTACTTGCATTCAATTGCATCCATTAAATTTAGCAGATTGGCACATGAAGGCTCAGGAGTCAGACAGCTGTTGAGGTGGAAAGCACACATTTTCATCAAGGAATGATCACACAGTTGGAATAGGACTGGGGACTCCAACTGTGACCGTCCAGGTCTCTTTGGCTGCAGAATCCGCCGCAGAAACTTTTTGTTGACACTTCTCTGTGTTTTCAGCCTTAGCACTGCTCTACAGAGACAGTGTTACCATATCCACCCTTTTCCTTATCTCTCCATCCTCATCCAATTCCCTCATTTGTCTTCCTTTCTTTTCTATCTCTCTCTTACTACCCTTCCTATCCCTACCTGAAATGAAGGCTTCAGTACGGGCTACACGCCGAGTGCTTGGACCTGGGCCCGCCCAGGATGCCTGTTCTTTGGCCCTGGTTACGGCTCCTCTGAGGACTGGCTATGGAGGTGCTGTGTTTGGAGCCAGCAGTTTGTTTGTGAAAAAAAGATAGCTTTGTCTGAGATGTGAACACTGACCGAGGTGGTGTTACTGTACCCTGTTGAGAAGTGGCTCCCTGTGTGGTTGGTCCTGTATATCTCTGTTGTCTGTGGCAGCGTTACCACAGACACACATGATGCAGTTCAGCCTGCAGTCCCTTAAATAAAGCCATGCACTTGTTGTTGCTCAAGACTATGTTTACATGACATAAGGAAAAAACCTGTGTTCCTGTGACTCTGACTGAAATTCGACTTAACTGAGTTTTTCAAAGTAGGACTAACACACCCAAATACATTTGGGAGTCCAATTACTACTGAATGCATACATTCTGTCAGACCCAAACTGGCCAAGGCGCGCTTTTAATGCTCCCTATTTTCTGTCCCCGGGCTCTGACCAGCAAATAAAAGAAGCAGAAACACAGAAGAAGGAGAAGATTACAGAGAGAAAGAAATTGTCTGGTACATTATTGTCATGTTTCCTGGGGGGGGGGGGGGGGTCAAAATATTGATTTGGTGATGTATCGTCGTCCTTCCTCTTGCATACGAGAATTGATACACCAGGGCAAAGAGACGCCACATCCACGTTCAATACATAGATGTGTAGTTTGTTCTCTATGTTCTGAATAAATAGACAAAACCTGCACTTTTAACTTGCCATGTTTTATTTTCCTCAGTTAGACAGATATCGTGATGTATCGCTCTATGACTGTCTTGCAATATATTGATTATCACAGAATTGTCATATTGTGATATTATTGGTATCGTGATTCCTACCAGTATTCTCACCAATGTTTTTATGGAGTGGAACACTTTGTTTTGGTTCAGTACAGTGCATTTCCATTAGAAGTAGTAGTAAAATAACCAGCTCGTACTGTTCCATTTTTGGTACCCTTCCCTTGGGGTACCACTGTAAACTGTATGGTAAGGTCAAGGTGGAGTGAGACCAGCTCCACCCATGACAGTCAGCTGACTGGGAAACAAAAACGTCACTCCCTTTGAGACGCAGCTGTAGAAATCTGATTTGAATCTCATTTAAGTTTTTTTCAACTAAGATTTTGAAAACTAATCTGGAAAACTAATCAGGTATGTTATTTGTCAGTCTAAAAAAGACCTAAGGGTGGCATATAACTGATCTTTATTGATTCACTGTGTTTAAAGAAAACAATGCCTCTGAAAACAGCCATGCCAACATCGCTCATTGCTCCAGCCAGGTCAGTCGGTGTAAATGGTGCAGAACGTACACCGGCATCAACTTGTCCTATTTAATTTGGCCACATGTCTCACAGACTGCTCTCCTCCTCTTTTGCTTTCCGCATTTTCAAAACAGGAAGCAGTTGATCGCTGTCCATGGTGACGGAACAGTCCTCACACAGTCCACATATCATGTGTTTAGTATTGTCTTTGTGGCGTTTTGTTTACAGGGAATTAACCATTGTGATTAGAACGCTCCCCTGCTGTTGTGGAAGTGATCCATCCTAACATCGTTCCCATTTAAACTATTTCACTGTGCGCTGGGCTGAGTGCCACCCAGGATGATAATGATTGGGTTAAAGACATGGAAACAAGCAAGCGTGGGTTATTTCTTTCCCCATGTGATGTGAGACTAAGCCCTCACAGATCTGTGCCCAGTTTGCTGGAAATAAGCAGAAGATTTGTCATCATCATTAGCATGCATTCACAAATAGTCTCGGAAACCATGCTGCTTTGTTTGGAGCATAGACTGTATTTAAAAATGGAGGACATCTCCACTTCCTGCTGCACATCAATGAAGCCCAAATGTCTCGGATACCTATGACATGATTTGGACTCTGCCCAGTAGTGATTGTAATTTGTAAATACAAACAAATATTAAATTGTTAAATTCAATTATTTTTCTCAGTATAGCACTGTTTTGATCACGTGTTGCCCGATGGCATTCCCACGCTGCACATAGGAAGTGATATATTTTATGTCAAGACAGCGACACTGCACCAGTAAAGGGAGGTGGCTGCAAACAGGTTGGACTGACGGACTGAAAACACAAAACATGTGCCTACAGAAAGTTTCACAAGTGAATTCTCCTGCTCAGAAAGCTTTGAACATGCAGCAGTTTTGACTGGATAAACGTTTTCTTGCCCCACCCGTGCCTGCGCTGCTGCTGTATACACACAAACGCTCCTTTAGTTGGGGCTGATAGCTTTGTTTGATAATGTTATAACATTATATAGTTAATGCACACAAAGACAAACAGTGGCAGAATAATAGCAACAACATAAATCACCAGACCTTATGCACTGCAGCTTTGCTATTATACTGTGGTGTAAATTTTAGGTCTATTTATTACACATGTGCAGTGATTACGTAATGAAATGTAGCCACTGTGAAGCGAAGGGTGGACAGATGTTCAGTGTTATGCAGCTGTGAAACATACATCTGGGATATCGTGTGACTCTCCTGCCTGGAGGGTGACTGAGTCAGATCCCCACTGCTTAAGTTTCTCCTGTCGGCTTTATTGCTTATTGAGCAAGGCACTACAAGCAACACGTCAGCAGCAGCTGCTGATGCTGTGTTAATGTAACGCCATTTGATTTCCATGTTTGTTTTCACACGTATTGTGCTCAATTTCTTCCACCCAAACCATCTCCCTGCCCACCTGCTACTGAATCAGGAATTCCCAGGCTCATAATTCATATCTCATAATGGTCGTGATATGAATTATGGATGCTGGCACGGCGGCTCCATCCGAGACAGGGACGGGATCTTATCTCACTGGATTTTGCCAGGAAAAAGAATCGGTTTCATCACAGCGCAGAGCAGCCACAAATCACCTCAGCACAGCAAAGAAAACAAACAACATGACTGAGTGTGAGACAAGGTTACCCATGAGGATAAGAGGAGAAGACAGATGAGGGATATTCATCTTTTGCCTCACATTAAGACAGTTCCCATTTCAGATCCTGGTTTTCTCTCTTTGTGGGGTTTGCACATTTTCCTTGTTCTTCAGGTATTCTGCTGTTTACAGAGAAAATAATTGTCACACTGAAATTATTGCGAGTTGCACCCCGAGACTTTGGTACGGATAACACGATACTACTTTTTGGTTTCCAATAACAGTACCTGTGTTGACCGTTTAGACTATGAAACTGTTAACAACACATTTGTGCCATTTCAAGCTCTTTCAAACACGTAATTCTCCATCTGTGTAACAAATATTCTTCTCCCATAAAAATAAGTAAACAGCCCACGACAAAACTCAGCTAAATGCTGTTGACATTATTACACTCTATAGAAGTGAGCATTCTATCGTATTTTGACCAGTATCAAACGGATACAGATACTGAGCATCATATAGGCTCATCCATATAAACAGGAACTTTCAAATATTCACTGTATATGTTCTGTAAGTGAACTAGATTCACATGGTCATAAGCTGCCTACAGAGGCGGTTGATAACCTCCTGCTACATTACATCATATGAAATCCTTTCTTTGTCCATGAACCTGTAGGTAACAACGGTTGATGGCGTCATCAGCGGTGACCTGCTTGTCCTCCCTCACCCTCTTTATCTTCCCACCACAGATACCACATCCATTAACTGCACAGAAACCCTCACAGAGTGACTTCACAGCGTGCGCACCCTTTCCTGCTGCATCATCCTTACTCTGCCCTTCTTTACCTTTGCTCTTTGTTCCCCCCCCCCCCAACTCTGTCTTCTCTCTCTGCTGGTGCACTCAGATGAGACCACAGAGCTTATATGGACGGGTTTCTCTGGAGCTCAGCAGCGTTGCGGCTCTGCCCTTCGCTGAGGACACACAAACGAGTAATTCCCTCTGGTGAGAAGCCTCAGCACTCTGAGGGTGTTTGTCAAACAGCAGAAGACAGCTGGAACTCTGATGAGACAGGAGCTTTTGGAGCTCACTCATGGCTTTCCTGGCTGTTCTTTAATGAAAATGCTTTTCCCGCTGCAACTGCAGTTGTTTCCTTCCACTTAATCTGCATCTGCAGCCCATGCTGCATTTTTCTGTCCAAACGACCTAGTCCAAGAGAGTAAGTCCCAAGCCTGTTTTGAACCCGAAAGACATTCTATTTTTTAGTGTCCAAACCCAGCCTCCATCTAAAGGAGTGTAAATAACTGCCAAAATGCTCAAAGCACCATCTCACCACCATTTCCAGTTGAAAGGCCCATCCAACATGAACATGAAAATCATTTCAAAATCTTTTTTTCAGACCAAACCTGGCACATTTAGTCCCGACATGTCCTCAGAACAGGTGTCCACAGTTGGTGGCGAGACAATAATGAGGGAACACAGTGGCAACCCACTGTGACATCACCCACTGGTTTGTTGTTTTGAAGCCACTTGTCCTGTGCCATCTTCAGTCTTGGTCACTCACATGGTGTCCATACAACACATTCCCTGCTTATCCTTTTTTTGACTTGACCATAATTTAGGGCTGCAACTAACAATTATGTCCATAATCGATTAATCTATTGATTATTTTCTTGATTAATAGAGTACTTGTTTGGTCCATCAAATATCATAAAATTTTGATCAGTTTTTACCAAAACCTGGAAATGCTGATGTTCTCAAATGTCTTGTAACCAAAAGTATTGTTTTAATGATTTTGTTTGTTATATGGAGCAAAACCAGAAATATTGACATTTTAAGAAGCTGGAAAAATCTGAAAGCTTGTTTTTGTTATTAAAAAAACTCTATAGTTGACGATCATTAGATATAGTGTTAATAAAAAACCTTGATAGTTTTCTAGCTTTTGAGAAAAGTGTGACTCCTGCTCTAGAAATAAAACTGTTGTTCCCTGAAGGGTTTGGCTGAGAGGGTCCACAACCTCACTGTTTAGTCATTACCCTCCACCGTGACAGAACAGCTGACAGATTGATGCTCATGTGTGCCTCTGTCCAGACATACAAATGAGCTCATGCAGATGCAGACACACACACACTGCAGGCACATGGGCTGCTTTTGTATAAAAGCCCTGTCCCTCATTTGTCCTGCATCTGGCTTGCAGCAAAGCCACAGGCAGTGCTTTCTTCAACCTTGTGCAGTTGAATCAACAGCGCTGTTGTGTGGTCGCCCAACAAGCCCCATAACTGCACTTCTTCCTTAACAATTCCTCGGAGACAAACAAACAGCAGTCGCACCACATTCTGAGTTTTCCCATCTCCTGTTCACTTTGACATTGCAACTGTTGTTCACCATGAGTCCTGTCTATAAACATCATCAATATACAATGCATAGAGAGAAGGAAGTGTGTGTGTGTGAGTGTGTGCTTGTTTTTGTCAGAACCAGTAGTACCCATGGATACCAAAACCTGGTCCTAATGAGGCAGAACCTCATTTCTGAGAAACTGGGTAAAGTTAAATGCATGGTATGAATTGTGGTCAGGTTAAGGTTATGGTTAGGCCTTAACTGGTTATGATTAAGGTTTGGATTAGTTTGTCCAAATGAATGGAGGCCAATGTTGTGTCCTAAGAAGAACAGCTGTGCTAACCTGTGTGTGTGTGTGTGTGTGGTTAGTCAGTCATGAGGCCACAATAATCTCCATGAGTACCGTCTCTCACTAAGGCCTGACTGAGCCAGCGATGACCTCGCCACTAAGTGGCTGGTTTTAGTGTCAGCATGGTCGTTTGTATGCGTTTATGTGTGCTAAAAAAGAGAGAATTGTTTTGATTCTTTCATGATAACGTGCCATATCCAGTAGGACTTGACAATTAATTGTCTCACTCTGTCTCTTTAAACACAAGCAGACCCTCAGGGAGCTGTAATACAGCCATGTGAGGGTACATACATGTGCGTGGAAGACCCAAGAGAGCCATATGAAGGCTACAGTAGAGAGAAGAGGGCGACAACATACTATTCTTACGCGTGTTCGTCCTCAGCATAGATGGAGGAGCCACAGAGCCTGACGTGGGATGGGAGTGTTTGGGTTCTTTATCATGGAGAGACGATGTGAGTTCACAACACTGCTAAGGGTGTAATGTGGCAAAAACAAGGAGATCCATCAGCTGAAATAAAACACAGGAGCACAACCAGGTACACGCAGTGCTGCAGGCTCCACCATGAAGGTGCCTGAACTTTCACTCTACAATTTCGCAACGCCTACCCCACCTTGATACCCAGCTTGCACCTCAATTAGGCCACCGGTGTGACTTAATGGAGGTACAACACATAGGGACCAGAGGTGGACTAGGTATGTCGTCTAAGACTGTGGTTCTCAAACCTTTTATACCAAGTTCCACCTGAGAAAACACTGAGCTCTCACAGTAACACCGTTATCACCAATGTTAAAACACAGTGGTGTAAATAGACTTTTCACAGGAGGCAGATTTATTCCCAATAAGATAATTTACTCTCTCATCGTCCTCCTCTTCCTCACATATACTTCAGACACTGTTAAAGTGAAATTAGATTAAGATGGAGTGACAGATAAAGTGGCTCCAATTATTATCATTATTATTATTATTATTATTATTATTATTTTGTTGTTTAATTTCCCACGCACTCCAGTCAGCATTCCTTCAGCTCCACTGTAGTTAAAATACAATGGCATATACAGTAGAACAGTATTTCTGATTTTACCACCAGAGAAGGCTTACATACCACTGGAAGTACACGTACCACAGTTTGAGAACCATGGGGTCTAAGATAATATCTAGATACTTGTTTTAAAGATATGAAAATTGACATTGTAGAGTATTTAAAGGACTGAAAAAAAAACTGATGAAACAAGCGCAAAAATTCAGCGCGTTCCCTGAATGCGCTCAATGTTTGGCTTACAAGAATTGTTACTTGAATGCTGAAGTTTAAAGAAAAAAGTTTGTGCATCGATAATATATATATATATTATTTTTTGATAGTCAGGACCGGTTGCTACTTGAAGAACTCCCTTAAAAATGCTTTTTCTAACGACTTTGGTGTGAGACAGTAAACTGTTTATGCCGCTTCAGTGAAAAGCACACAGTTCCCTAATAAAGTCAGTCGTCCCTGATAATAGTTCCAGAGGAGAAAAGGTGCTTTTGGCAGTTTGACAGAATGGTTTCACATTTGGCACACATGTTCACTTAACCGATCAACTTAGGTTTGGGTGGCCAGTGGTCAAAGACAAAGGGGGCTTGTCCCACACAAAGTGATATATACTGTACGTGTGTGTGTGTGTTATATGAGTCTGTAAAAGATTTGTGGCTGAAACTGTTGGTCAGCAAAGGCATAAAACCACTGGGTTGTCATTCTAGCTTCCTTTTAAAGCATAAATGAGTGCATTTGCATACAAATGTGAGTTTGATCATGCAGTTTGTGTGTATGATGACGTTATCATAGTGCATTTACGAGTCTGGTGATGTAACTAGCCTAATAACTATCTAGACGGACTGATCAGACATCTGTTGCTCTGTTTCCTGTCTCTAAGCTAAACAGGACGTCTCCATCTTCATCAGCGTGGACACGCTAAACCAGAATCCCTTGTAATATTTGCTTGATTTACTTTGCCCTTATTACCCTGTGGCAGCAGCAGCTGCTGCAGCAGCATCAGCACTTTCAGAATTTATAGCCTGAACCTTGAGCTGCTCTTCTGTCTTTTATGTCAACCCTTTCTCTCGCCTCTGCTTTTATCTTCCCTCCGTCTCTTTACTGCTTTGTCCAATTTCATGTCCTCTCATCTGTCCTCCTCCTCCTCCCCCTGCTTCTCCTCCTTCCCACAGAGCCTGACTGGGCATCGCTGACTCTGGGCGTGTTTGTTTGCCAGGCCTGCTCCCTCCTTCACCGGAGCATCCCCCACATCTCCCGAGTAAAGTCTGTCCAGGACACGTGGGATGCTGGCGAGGTGGAGGTAAGGCAGTAATGGAAAACATGCAGTATAATACAAACTCCCAAATGAATATATATATATATATATTGTCAGTTCTGTGATCATTGGCGTTTAGGTTGAAAAGATGTGACTAAAAGTCAGTCTTATACTATATGATCAACCTGTCAGTGAGTTTAACTTGTGCAACATGTGTATGTAATGCTCTATAGGCTAATGGTGGCCTAAGACTTATGCACAGTGCTGTATGTATATATATATATATATATGTATATATATGTATGGATATATGTAAACCTACCACCTATCATTTACCAATGATAGAAGAATAATAAAATTAAGTCTTATATCAAAACAAAGGCCTGAAACAGGTTTAAATACAAACATCTTGAACATCTCAGGTCTCTGAGAAGTCAATGAATTCTTGATCTTCACCTGACCTTGACCTCTAACCTCCCTTTGGAAGGAGAGAATTTCCTCCCTTTAATCAATAAAGTATATTTCCATTAGCAAGGCTGTTTTCACTTTTCCCTTGGGTTTATAAAAACAAAAACAAAAGAAAGGAGCCTTTGCAACTTTCAGAAATATGTCAGCAGGAAAAATGAGCTCTGTGCAAAATCTGTAAAACACGGCAGTGCACATTTCTTCATTAGGTAGGTTTGTAAAAGTCTATGAGGTGTGAAGTTGTCCTTTGAAAGTATCATGTCAGCCCTGAAACACCACCTCTGGAGGACAAAGAGGACTTTGTGGGATCAGATGCTAATGGAAATCGTGTGGAAATTGCAATTTTTTTATTTTGGTATTTCTCTAGGTTACTGTATATGGCCCAGAAATAGTCCCTCATCTTTGGCTTTGATGACAAGGACATCATGTTCACATCGGTGGTGTCAGGTGCATCATATTTCAGCGGCAGATGTGTCACATTTTCAGTTTTTGCGAGTCTTTCAGAGGTCTGTGTTTTTGGTTTCCTGCAATTTGACCTTTGGCCCACAGAGCAGCATATCCCTTGTAGAGACTGAGAGGATGATGGAGTCACACTGAGCAGTTCAACCTGCTCAGCTGGGCTCAGAGATTAGCACCAGATGAAGGCAGACGAACCCCAATACAGTCAAATGTATTATTCACCAAGTAAATATTTCATACATCAGTTTACAACTTTGTATTTTTCCTTGAAATGTCATTGCTGTGAGTATTCTAATGTGTTTCCTAATAACTTTTAATTTAATATGCATATATTTTAATTTCCTTCACGATTGTATCAATAATATTACTTAAGTCACATATTAGTTGCTCTTATACTGATACACTACACTTTTGAAATGTTTTCACTTACATATTATTTTGCTTTTTGCTTCACTTCTTTTATTTGTAATAATAATGATAATTTATTAGACCACCTGTCATAAAATGAAAAAAAAACATACTGTAAATATTTTTGAAATCTTTCAAAAACTTGGTAAAAACTAAAAAAATGTTATTTATTTTGGCAAATAAACTGAATTCACCTTTTTATACCTGATTTTATATACCAAATTTGAACAGGTTCACTGGGCTTCTCTGAGAAGAAATTTATCAAGCATAACATTTAACCACCAAAACATTTTTTTTTTCCTGTCCAGGAATGCAAGTAAATAGCTATAATTTGACATTTGAATCAAGAAATAATAATGTGCTTTACTAGTTTTTTCAGTTTTTTTTGTAAAACAGTAAATTTGAAAAATCATTGTTAACAATAATAATTATATTTAAGCATTAAAAATATAATTTCAGTGAAGGAGCTTCTACATACTGGCATATTGACCATTATAGGGACATAAAAAAGGAGCAGCTGTGGCATAAACTTTACACTGGTTGGTGGTCTAATAAATGTGTTCAGCACTGTATATGTGGTAAAACATTTAAATGAAATTGTTTTGTTGTGTAGAAAGATTATCTGGCTTCCCATTCACCGTGAGCATCTGGATTTCATCAGGAAATAAGCAGCAGTAGATTCTACATTTGAGAATGAACAGCGTATAGGTTACCACATTGTTGTCTTGTCTCCTCTTTCAGTTAATGGCTGCTATGGGAAACAATGCAGCCAAGGCCAAATACGAGCAGAAGGTTCCTGCTTTCTACTACAGACCAACACACAGTGATTGCAAGTAAGTACGTATATACCGAGAACACAGCCCTGCAATCTTTACAACACAGTCCTTACATGGTTTTATTTAGCAGAAAATCCCTGCTGACCAGAGCCAAACTGAGCCAAACTATTTAAAATATACAATTTACAAGCATGGCACTGGAAAAGCCTGAAAATGGTCCTTGAAAATCCTTGAATCTGACAAATGAAAAAGCATACAGACCCTGTAAATCAATCTTCAACTAATTTTAGTTTGTAGATAAAACAAGACATTTGAAAACATCATCATTTTTAAATTATGAAAAACACATTTTATGGACCAAGCAATTAAGTAGTCGATTATGAAGATAGCTGTTAGTTGAAGCCTGAACAAATACTATGAGTATCTGTCTACACCATAGTGCCAGGATGTTTTCACCTCATCTCCTCCTTCTGAGACCCAGAGTTACTTTCAAAGAAATATCTGCTCAAATTTAAACATTTTACTGTCTTTTACGTGGAAAGAACAACTGATTTATTTATAAGAGAAGCCAATAAAAGAGAAAAGTAGTGAGTGAAGGGATGAAAGAGGTGTGTGGAGCCTGCAGGGAGAATGGAAAGGTTGGAAGAGACCGAGGAGGAAACAGTGAGACAGGCTGTTGGCATGGTGATGTGCTGAGTGTGGCCATTTGTTCCTTCACACTGAGATTTCTGTTTATATGCAGAAAGTGCGGGGAGCAAAGACAGAGATCTGCAAGTGGTGTTTCATGGTGTTTTAGGTCATGGAGGATGATTTTAATCTGCTTTATGGCCTGTTATTTACATGTTATTGTTTTTCTGTGTTATAAAAAGGAGTGTTTTATCCAGGAAACAGTGTTTGTGTGCATGTGCGTGTGGATCAGTGCACTTGTCTGGTGTGTAACTGACATGTAAGTGAACCGTATGTGTGTGTGTTTTCCATCATGCCACCAGGCTGTTGAGAGAGCAGTGGATCAGAGCCAAGTACGAAAGGAACGAGTTTGAGTTCATCGAGAAACAGGAGCCTTATTCTGCAGGTTTGTGCAAACTGACTCACTTGTTTTAGTCTACTTGTGACGACAGTTGTGTTCCTGCCCCAGCACTGACCGAGCCGAACCTTTATTGTCATTCAGAACTGTACTATAATTAAAATGGCCTTTTATTTATTTGTATGTTTTTTCCTTGAGTCAGTCTCACATACATGGCGTCTACCACCAAATGTAGGAGTGGAAAAATGTTTCAAACAATACGCTTTTTTTACTTGTACTTTACCTTTATACCTTTAAATTAATATATGATTTTTGAGTTGTTAAATTGAAAATATATAATTTTTGAACACTTGGACTAACCCTCTGCCCACTGCCTCGTCCCCAAACAAATGAGGAGGACACAGGATTATACCGCCAAAGATGCAAAATGAAAAAATAAAGAATTAAACAACAACAAAATAAAAAGAAAAAGGAAATAAAACAGCAAGCCAAACTTTTTGTATTAGATAGAGAAAAATTAAGACAGCATCCATGAAGCCAAGCTAAAGCTCAGAAATATAAAAATGAAAACACTCAAATCATGTTTTTTTTTTCCTCATTTTATCACATAAGGTTCAGCATCTAAATGAAAACCATTGTTAAAGCACAGCTCTGTTTAAATGTTTCATTTATTGTGGTGTCTTTTCTTCGTGTTCATGTTGCGACCCCAGTGAATTCTTGTGTTATCAGCTGCATCTGGAAACAAGCAAAGTCCTCGCCATGCACAGGTTTTGTTTACAGCAGATGCGATCGGCCTGTTAGCAGTTTACAGATGGACCACAGATGCACGAGTGCAGGGACGCTAGTGTTTTTCTGTCCGGTATATAGCAAAAGTGTTATATTGTCGCATCAGGCATGTGTGGTTTCACCCTTCCATTAGCAGAACCTTGAGAACTCTTTGGATCAGCCCGCATGTCACTGGCTGATGCCAGTAACAGGAATTCAATTACCCTGAAACATTAATTTTCATCTGTCATCTCATAAGTGGTTATGCATTTGCATTAAAAAGCATAAAAGCACATTTAAGCCCCGACACTGACAGAAAGTGCCGTTTAAGTGTGTGTGTGCGCGCGTGTGTGTTATTGTACTTGCTGCAGAGTGAGGACCAACGATCGTATAAACCCTACAGAGTGAGGACATTTTGACAAAGTGAGGACATTTTGGCTGGTCCTCACTTTTTTTCACCCCTTAAAAGGACTTTTTCAGGGTTAAGACCTGGTTTTAGGGTTAGGGTTAGAATTGGGTTTAGGTTAGGGTTAGGGGCTAGGAAATGCATTCTGTCTGTGAGGGTCCTCACTCTGATAGAAGCGCAAACGTGTGTGTGTTTGCGTGTGTGTGCTGGACCCAGCTATGTTGTGTGTATCTTCAGTATACATTTCATATCTTGTTGAAGATGGGGTATTCAGACTGGCTTGCAGTGACCTCACCCGTTTATTACAGTGGACACACACACACACACACACAGGTTTACATGACGTCAGAGGACATAGCATCGACTTCTACTCTTTTCCTGGAGACTTACTCTCAATAATGACTAGTTCCCTAACCTTAATCTAACTCTACCCTCAGCCTAATTTTAAAGAGTCTTCACCTTTAAATGTAGTAATTTACATTTGTCCCCATAAGAAAGACAAATCCCTATAATGTAAACAGATTTAGGTCCCCACAACATAAGGAAGACCAGGTACACACATACACACAAACATGTTTTTATATATTAGTGAGGACACATCATTGACATAATGCATTCCCTAGCCTCTTACTCCAACCTTGACTATCACAACTAGATGCCTAACCCTTACAATAACCCTAACCTAAACCCAATTCTAACCCTAACCCTAAAACCAGGTCTCAACCCTGAAAAAGCCCTTTAAAGTTGTAGGGCCAGGGGAAAAAAATGTCAACACAAGGTCAAAATGTCCTCACCAAGATAGATTTTTAGATTTTTTTGAACCTCACAAAGATAAAAATACAAGTAAACCGCACACATATACACACTCTTCATCACTCATTGTGCATCTGCGTACAGTTAAGTGTGTACAAGTTGTGTATGTGTGTGTGTGTGTCTAGTAACCTCGAAAGTAGCCAGTGTCAACATTGATCAGCTTTGCAAACGATAAAGCGGAAGGAGACGAGGGTGGGGACAAGCAGGACTCCTGCTCGATGAGGTAATGCTCATGTAGGTCAGGATGTCAGAGCCACAAAACACTCAGGACCCTCACAGACATAATACGTCATCCATCCACCATCACAACTGAATGCCTAACCCTTAAACCAAGTGTTAACCCAGGCGTGGCAGGAAAAATCAAAACAGATGCATGGCGATATTGTATCACTTTTGACATACCAAATGTCAATTTTTTTTAGAACATGTTTTTTTTTTTTTTTAAATGATGTTACTAATAAACATGAAGCTTTTTTTTGTGAATTAGCATAAAAAAAAATCAATTGACGTTTCAGTCCACTAGATGGTGCCAAGTGTTAACTTGTGTGAGTATATAGCACTATATAATTTCTACGGTTCATCGTATCGTGATAATATCTTATCGTGACTTAAATATAGTGATGATACCGTGTTGTGGTGTCTCTGGCGATTCCCGCCCCCTACTTAACCCTCACAAGGCCCCTTTATTGACGGACAGTCCTCACAAAGATACCTGTACAAGAAGACACACTCCCAGTCTCGCGTGAATGAAAATAAGGCACGTGAGTCCAACAAAAAGTTTGCGTTATAACCAGAAACAGGTCAGTTATGGAGACAAACATCTTTTTAGCACGTGCAGAATGACTCAGCTCTTGTTGCCATGGCTGCATTGACCTGGGAATGCAGGTGATGTGACAGCGGACGCATCATGATGACTGTGCACACTTAAATAAATCTTGGCTCGTCTCTCACCTCCACAAAGCTGGCTAATCTCTGCTGGACGTGAGTGTAAAACGTAATATTTTGGAAACCGACAGAAATGTTTGGACCGTGTGTAAAACCCACCGTGAAATCACTGGTTGGTTTGTGAACTTCTGCTTAAAAGCTTTCGGTGAAGTATTTTTGCCAACACCAGAAACAGCAGTCTCACACTTCCTGCCCAAACACATACTGTGCTTTATCTAAATGAAGCCATTATTTACAAAACGGACAATGTGTTGCATTGTTCTATGGACAAACTAAAGTAATTCACAACTCTATGCAACTAAAATTACAATATATTGACTTGCTTTCCACTAAAATCTGAAAGAAATAAACTTATATAGGCTTGACTGTGAATACAAAATAAGCACACCATTTGAAGGCGCAACTTCCTCTGCTACGTACACTATATAAAAATTCTCGCATTATCTCTTCTCACACACACGTTTATTCATTTTTGTAGTGGTTTGTAGTTGATGTGACATTAAGCAGTCGTTATATAACACTCAGCAGAATGCTAATTATCCAGAATGTAAAACAGTGACTTTTTGGTGCGGCACACAATTCCGGAAGAGCATCAGGCCACAGTAACAGATCCGGATTTGAGAGAAAACACACATTATTGGGACAGAAATTGAAGGGAGAACAGTGTTTTACATTGCCGGCTCTAAATGGAGCAGCATATCATTAAGAGGAAAAAAAGGATGTTCACTGGTAGAGAGACGGTCAAATCTCTCTTTGTGCTGTCTCATGCTGCGTTCACTGCCTCCCCCCCTTGTCCCTTGTGCTGTGTTTTCTCACTCACACACTGTCTCCATTTTCTTCTCCCTCTTTCACATGAGATTTGAAATGATCTCTTGTTTCACTGTGGGTCCTGGATCCACACAGGGACAACACCTCCTCATACCTGTGTTTTATCTTTAACTATCCTCTCATCCATGTACATTTTTCCCTGTTGCCCCTCCACCCAGGATACCGAGAGGGGTTTCTATGGAAACGAGGGAGAGACAACGGTCAGTTTCTCAGCCGAAAGTTCATCCTGTCAGAAAGGGAGGGAGCACTGAAGTACTTCAACAAGCAGGACGTAAGCATGAAGACGCAGCATGTGTTGACTGTGGCAAAGAAAATCACTATATGAGACTTTTGTGATGTGCTGTTTCTTGTTTGCGTCTGCCTCCATCAAGGCCAGAGATCCCAAGGCGGTGATGAAAATTGAGACCCTGAATGCAACCTTCCAGCCGGCCAAGATCGGAAACCCCTGCGGCCTGCAGATCACCTACCTGAAAGACAACAGCACAAGGAACATCTTCGTCTACCACAGTGATGCTAAGGTGCACTCATGCTGATATTTACATGCGTTTCCGGCCTAAGCACAACCCTGGCTCATACAGGAGTAGTCTTACAAGATGCTTTGCACAAGAATGCCCCTTTCAGACTTAAGGCCCTGTGCCCTCTGCTGGTTGGGTTGTGTCACTGAAGGGAGTTCACTGGGTTCTTTCAGTGCTGCTGTCACTCTCCGTCTGCGGTGGCGTTATCGACAGGGATGCAGCACAGACGCTCCACTACACTTTACTGCTGTAGGAATAGACACCTTCAGTGACATCAGGGGAAAAAGCTGCAAGAAAAATTGCTTATGCCAACTTGTTCTTCGCTTGGACTGACGCTTTGTGATGCCGACACTGCGTGTGGCCGATTATTGATTATGCTTTATTTATTTTATTTTATTACATTTATTTTGCAGGAGATGGTCGACTGGTTCAATGCAATCAGAGCAGCCAGATTCCATTACCTGCAAGTGGCTTTCCCAGGAGCAAGTGACGAGGAGGTAAGGACGAAAAGAACCTTTTCCTGTTACATGGATATACAGCTGCAACTGTATATCCATGTAATATACAGCTGCAACTGATACTTTTCATAATCAATTAATGTGCGGATTATTTTCGCAATTCATCGAATACTTAACTGGTCCATAAAATGTCAAAAAAATTGAAAAAATGTTGTTTAGTCTTTCCCAAACCTTGAAATGATGATGTTCATAGATGTCTTGTTTTGTCCACAAACCAAAATGTTTCAATTTAAATACTTTCTTTGTCAAATGAAGCAATGCAACTACAAAATAGTCACATTAAAAAAGCGGTAAAATCAGAAAGCTTGTTTTGATAATTAAAAAACCCATCTAAAACAAATTAATCATATTAATTAATTTGGTAATTAACTAATATGATTAATCAATAACCATTGCAGTCCTACAATGATGACATACAGAAAAATAAAAACAAAACAAAGCATAGAACATGCAGTATTTAATACCTTATGTATATTCTTATCCATTGTGATTATGTCTTTTTTTCAGCTGGTGCCCAAACTCACCAGAAACTTTATGAAGGAAGGATTTATGGAAAAAACAGGCCCCAAGGTTTGTGCAGTGGCTGAATTCACTGGATCTGTTGCTTCACACTGAATTTACCTCAGTAAATAAAGCCTCTTTGAGGGGAAATTACTTATAAAATAATTGTTTATGTACTATAATATATCATTTGTTGTGTTGTAATTTCACAAAAGTCAATTTTATGTCACAATCAAGTGGCAAATGTAGCGAAATTACTGATGTTTTCTCTTCTTTGCCTCAGCACACAGAGGGTTTTAAAAAGAGGTGGTTTACAATGGATGACAGGAGACTCATGTATTTTAAAGACCCTCTGGTAAGAAGAACCTGCTTGCGCTCCGTTCAGACCAACATCTAAGTGTTGGCAGGTCTGTCCTCTCATCCTTGTGTCCCTCATCCCCCAGGACGCTTATGCCCGCGGTGAGGTCTTCATTGGGAGCAAGGAGAACAGCTACACCGTCTTGGCCGGCTTGCCCCCGTCCACCCAGGGCTACCACTGGAACCACGGCATCACCATCGTCACGCCAGACAGGAAGTTCCTGTTTGCCTGTGAGACCGAGGCCGAGCAACGGGAGTGGATAGCAGCTTTTCAGAGGGTCATAAATCGACCAATGAGACCACAGGAATATGCCGGTACGAGAACTGGACATTAGGGGCAAATTATTGGCATGGTTCAAGTTTTGGTTAAGTTTTTTGCTGTGTAGTTGTATTTGCTACTGACTTAGAGCCCTTTTGACATCTGCTTAAGCTTACTATGTCCTAATAATAGGTTTGCTGCTTTATCTTACTCTAAGACAGCCTTTTCCAACAGGAAACTTAAGTTTGTTTTGCTTCAACAAGCGTTCACTTGCTGCTTGGTGTTGTTGATCTACTCCTGCCACCATCAGAAAGATCAAATGTGTCCTTCTTTGACTTTGCTTTTTGAGTTTGGTGTGGGAGAGTGAGGGGTTTCAAACTTCTCTTTGTAGCCAGAAAAGGCTGTTTAACAAGGAAACAAACATATTTTTTTTGACAGCACTGGAAGCATTGTACTCCATTATTGTTTCCTCCATTATTGCATGTCCTCATTGAATTTCTCTCTCTTTGCAGTGGAGGCCCATTTCAAACACAAGCCTTGAAAGCCTGCAGGAACTCGCAGGAAATCCCACAATCCAGTCGATCAGAGGCAGCCCCTGGCTGTGACCACAGACCATGGCGGGACAAGGTGGGGTGGGGTCGAGGGACGCATTGACACTTTGGGATGATGAAGCAAAACAAGAGGAAGAGTCTTATCTATATGCTGGAGACTCAAACCCTGAAGGGACTCTGGGACTGTTCTCGTGTTCTGAGGCTCAAGAACAGGTGATGTCATCCCTATTGCACCTACAGGCCTTGTGCTATACATTATCTTGCCAACCCCGGCCCCTGTGTGGCCCCTCCTCCCCTCCCCCCACGTCTTGTGAATGGTGCATTCTACCTGCAATCTAATGTAATTATGTAATCTACAGTCATTTCACTGGTTGCTTAACAGAGACAATGCATTGTTAATTTATTGAATGTACAGTTTTGATGACAGTGGCTTTCTATGTGTGTGAATTATTATTTTTTTTTGTGTTGAGGACGCTGTGAGGTCGCCGACACCCTGTTAAACCTGAATCTACAAAGTGCTGTTAACAACAAATATGCATAAAAACACACACAAACTCTCAGTGATCGCCATCGCTGTTCATGTAGCCAGACAGGGTTCTTTTACAATCTCACCATTACAGCTCTTCTTTTGTTTGTTTGTACTGTTGAACGTACAGAGTCGTCGTACACATCGTTTTTGCTGCTTTAAAGGATTGTAATGTGATTAGGATTGTTATTTATACAACACATCGACAGCTGTTGCATTTGATTTATGCATCTTGTTTTGGAGACACACTGTTGTGTTGACCCATAAGTTGCCGTGATAGTTTGATTCATTTTAAAAATCAATACAGATGAGTCTGAACTCCAGCACCAGTGTCTAAGTCGTGTGACATTTCATTGTCGTCTTTAGCCACCAATATTGGTCACTTGACTCCACCGTGTTAAATTGGTTATAATATGACTTAATGTATGAATTTAAATATTTTATTTCAAGGGACAATATGAATGCCATATAGCACAGCTGTAATAACCTACTCCACGTCCCACTTCCTGACCATACTGTAGACTGGACTTTTACAAATGCACTCAGACGGCAAAAAATAGCACTTAGACGTCAAGTCCTTTTCTGATTTTTTAAACGTGGTGATGTCAGTCAGGTCTTTATTGTCAGCTTTGTGTGTTTCTTGCCTTTTCAGCTGTGACTTTGATGAGCACAAAGTTACCAGAAATTAGACTGAAAGCCATAAAACGTAGACGTGAATCACACACTAAATCTTAAATAACTAATATGTTACTGCAAAAGCAACAGTTTAAGGGTGAAAACATGGTTAGCTGTTTTAGAGTTTCTTTGTAGAGAGTGAACGAGACAGGCAGCTCGACACTGAAAGTGCAGCTAAGTCAGTTTCCCCCCAACAGATGGCGCTATTCTCCTACTTACAAACCAGACCACAGTGACCCTGTAACAGAGAGGAGAAACTGAAATCACCTAAACCCACCTAAAAGTTTTGATATTTGTTTGTGGCATCAATTGTATATAGACATGAATTAAAAGGATAGTTTGACACCTGTCAAACACCCGACACCATGAGGATGGATGAGAACTTGATGCTGATTTAACATTTAGTGCATAAATGTGGACAGAATCTACAAATGGATGCAACAGACCAGAACAGAAATATCACCTTCATCCACCTTGTGAAAACCAGCCTACATTACCCACAATGCAAGTTGGTCACCAACAGTTTGCTTAAGGATCTGGTATTTTTCACTTATTCTTTTTAATGTTTAATTATTTTACCCTTTGCAAGAATACAGACATAGTTTGACTCAACTAACATCACTTTATTTTACATTTATGTATCATATTCTTATTTATTCAACAAACTTTTCTGCAGTTCCCTCTAGACAAATGTTTCCAGAGAAGCAAAGTATAAACTATAGTATATTATGAAATATAACATCACTTTGTTATATACACAAATGCACTGTTTAAATAGTGTGAAAATGGTGTGAATCATGTGTTGTACCCTTCTATGCACTAAATGAGGTAACATCTTTGAGAAGTGCTCCAAAAGAGTTAGATAGAATTGCTGAAGAGAAGCACTAAACCTTTTCTGGGGGAGTAATAATAAAAAATAAGATTTGAAGGCCTGAGTAGACAGAAAACTGCTTAAGGTCAGCTTAAAAGACGTTTCACCTTAAATAAGTCACTTTGTGTCAGATTTTTTTAAAGGAATTTCATCTCATTGCCAAGAAGGCGGCAGTCCAGTATTTTCCAGAAGGCTCCAAGCTGTTCATTTATTCCATATTGCAGAAGGTGGCGCTCATCAGTCATGGTAAATAGAGACCAAACACTGAAGAGAGCCACACAGTCACAGTGAGTGTTGACTGAAGGTCTGCTGGTCTAAGTGTCACCTGATGATCTCGCCACTCTTACACAAACTTCCACATATGGCTCCAGGGTTTTACGGAATTATGTGTCGATCAATGTTCCTTCTGTTTGAATGTTGTGTTGACGTTGGTGACCAGGTTGCCACAGTAAACTTATGAGACAGTGAGCCACTGAGCTGCAGCAGCCAGGCTGAACCTGCACAGGAAATGTTTAAAAGTGGCTGGGACCCCATCTCAGCAGCCACCATGTTTGTCCTAAAGATAATATTGCCAGGGAAATGCTGGCACAACCATTAGAGTAAACCAGCTCCTTCAGTACAGAATAATTCTCATTTCATTTTTGGTTGTTTTTTCACCAGTGTGACTATTTGTTGAGAATATTATTTTAGTATAAGACTTGTTCTATTTTAACTCTTTAGACAAAGTTAAAGACCTGAGTCCAGCTGTCCTGTCCATCAGGCCTTGACGGCAACAACCCACACAGAGTCGGACTGTGAAATTAGCTTATGTACTCCCAGGAAACCCGGCAGGAACAGCTGTTGGACTGGAAACAAAACAAACTATAAATGAAGCAGCATTCAGGAACAGGTCGGCAGTGGAATCAGACAAGAAGTCCAGCCAGGGGAGAAAATGCCTCAGTGATATTGGCTTTGATTTATTGTGTCTGCCTGTTGCTGTGACTGTGTCCCTGTAACATTTCTTTCTCTGGACCCTGCTCACAGTGCTTCACCTAAATGAAGACTAAAGAAGACATGTATAATGAAAACCAGCAGAATAGTCAAACAACAAATCTAATTGCATTACAGTTAAAGGCTTTTTTTTCCCTGAATAGACAGAAATCACATAACTGGCAGGCAAGAGCTTAAAGGGTTGTGGTTCATTTCCCTTTTACACTCATAAAATAGGCCAAATTCATAGTTTGCAATGTTAATGCTATTAAATTTTAATATTTGAATATTATGGGAAATAGCCTGCCAAGAACCACATCTAACCACACCAATTTTAGTGTGCTAATAGCCAGCAAATAGCATAGATCCTGTAAGCATTGTCCCAAATTTGTATCTCATTAGTTTAACCTGTACAAAGGCATAAAAACAATAGGCTGTAGCTTTCACAGGTGACAAATTAGCACTCAATGTGCTAAGCCAAATTAGCACTCTTTATGCTAAGCTAGGCTAACTACCTGGTGTATTTAGCATACAAGTATAGGGACTGTGGTATCAAACTTCTCTTACAACTCTCAGCATGAATGCTATATATTTTATTTTCGAAAATAAGCACTAGTGCTGAAGATAATCTCAAAAACTGTTCTAATCGGGCTGGTCAACAACATCTTGATGCTTATTTAGGTGGGTCTTGCACATATTAGTAAAAATTAATTATTGTGCTACTTATGCCAAATATTTATCAAAAGTGACAGCTGAAAATGAGTAATTCCTCTAATATGAAGGAAAACCTTTAACTCACACCAATTAAGTGTGAAAACCATGCTATTAAATCTCCAACAGCCTGCCTAGTTAAGACCATTTCATTAGTGTGCAGTTTGTAACGGAACATTTTAGTCCAGCATAAGGGTTTTATACAGCCGTTTACTGACCGTTTCACTCAGCAAAGAGTCAAAACAACAAATCTTTGTGGATTTTTTTCCCATGACATTTAACAAATTTGATCCATTCAGCTTTATTGTAAACGCTGTCCTACAAAATCCAAACCCTTCAAAACTCCGGAAATACGAAGTCAAATGTCAGCACCTGTTTTTATGACAGTTGTTGTATTGTTTCATTCAAGGCCTGGAGAGTGTTGTGTAGATAGGTTGCTCCCAGCCAGAGGGAGGACTGTGCGGAGATGGTGCGAAGGCCAAACTGTTGATAAGCTGTGTGGCGTAGGGACTCCTGGAGGAGTGGAAGTACGGGTACTGATAGAGACCAGAAGGGTAGCCGGAGAAGGGGCTGTAGAAACTGGGGCACTGAAGGTCATTGTATTGGCTGGTGGAAGATGTAGAGGAAGAGGAAGATGAGGAGGAGGGGTGTGTTTCTGAGCTGAGGGAGGTGTAATCTGGAGGTGGTGGTGGAGTAGAAGAGGAAGAGCTGTTGTAGTGACCTGGGCTCATCTGCTCCATTTTAATCTGAGGTTTATGGCCACTGTCCTCGTGGGGCTCACTGGTGTCACTACTAGAAGAAGTTGGTGGCATCCCAGGGGATGTGCCACTAGAAGATTTTGGGGTCCAGATTGGACTGTGGTGAGAGTGAGAGTAGATACTCGGTAGGATGAAGGAGCCTGTGGTGGTGTTCTGTCCATGGCTGGTGTCTGGTGGAGTTAGAACAGCAGAGCCGTGGCTGTTTGGAGGCAAGTACTGGTCAAACTCATGGACATCAAATCCATCAATTGTGCTGATGACGTCAGTGCTGAGTTCTGATATGTCCACTTTGCTGAAGTCGATGTTCTGACGGCCGGGAGGTGGAGCAGAGCTGCTGCTGCCATCCACAGCCTGGTGACTGTCATGTTTTCCCCCTGAGTGGAGGTCGGTTTTAGGAGTAGTGGGAGGTGTTGGAGGTCCATGAGATTGGCCTGAAAACCAAAACAAAGACATGCATTGCGGTATACACTGAAACAAAGGTTTATCAAACATATCTGGCTGTGATCAGTCTCTCACCTGTCCTGTCTGGATAGTAATGATGATGTGTGTCCCCTGTACCAGCCACCCTGGTCATCGCTGGCTCTGTCTTAAACAAATCCTGCTGTTGCTGGACCAGTCCAGCTTTACAATCCCCTAAACCCGGTTTTGAACTCTTGCGTCTTCGAGGCTGGTACTTGTAGTCAGGGTAGTCTTTCTTGTGCTGCAGTCTCAGCCTCTCTGCCTCCTCAACAAATGGACGCTTCTCCATTTCAGAGAGAAGTCTGGACACAAAAGGGGTGAATTACATACATTCCTCTAGATACTAGCGGTTTCGTCCCATTACTATTTCCTAAAAGATAGATATTTTACGTTTTCTACTTAAGGTACATTAATTGTAATAATTTCTGTTTATTTTTATATTGCGATGAAAGAAATGAGAATACTTGAGCTTTTCCTGAGCACATTGGTTCATGTTCTCCACAATTGCATTAGACAAGTGAACAATGGTGGAGCCATAAGAAACAATGGCTAGTTATCTATTTATTTTGGAAAAACAATGCTTTTAGTTTCTTTTCTGCATACATTTGAAGTAGGATTCTCATTCTCGGATTTAATTCATTGTGGAAAAAAACGAATTGTTTTGTTGTTGATTGTTGACATGACATGGCATCTCAAGAAAACAAAACATCATCAAAACATCGTAAAAAGGTTATAAACAGGAAAAATACAGCTTGTGTGGTAGCTTGTTGTAGACGAAACACCTTTTTCTTACTCCTGCAGTTGAAAATTCATATTCAGGGTACAGATGACGCAGTGGCTGTGCCACAGTTTACTGTGTAATCTCTGCATTACTCACCGCCACAGTTTCCCCAGTGTCTTGCTGAGCTCAGCGTTGTGCAGGTGAGGATACTGATCCGCCAACTTCCTGCGCGCCGCCTGCGCCCAAACCATGAACGCGTTCATCGGCCGTTTCACGTGAGGTTTGCTCTTCAGTCCTCTCTCTCCTTGACTGGGCATCGGCACCAGCGACCAGTCGTACCCCTTCAACACCTGCGACACCGCATCTCGAATGCAAGTGGGGAAGCGCTCATTCTCCGCGCCGCTCTGCGGTTCGTGCGTGTTTCCGGACACTGGATCTCGTGCGTCGGGCTCTGCAGGGGAAGCTGGAGACTCTGAATCCGAACCATGCGGGGTCATGGAGCGGTCGCTGCCCGCTGGGTTGCATGGATGGTCCATAAACGATTTGGTCTCCTCTGTCATATTTTTCTGGAAGAACTTTGTGAACACTTGGTTTTGCTGTGGTCCAGTTCCCGGAGACTTGATCCGTGCGTAAAAGCGCACAGCACCGTAAGAAGAATAAGGATCTCACGTTTCTCTTCTTGAAATTTACGTTCCCATTTGCACGACAAGAGCTGAATTTAACTATGGACGAACCCCTTTTACTTTACTTACTCTGTAACTCTCGTTAAGGCACTTGTGTCTCCCCTCCCCTCTAGTGCTATTGGCTTTTTAACAGATTTTCCAGCTGAGTTCCTCCCAGTTTGGCAAGATGAAGAGAGGATAGCAGTAGCATTTGAAAAAAAATAAATAAAAAAAATAATATAATTCTAAAATAAAGTTGATGCACAGCAATTAATTTGTATTTGTTTTTGTTCCATGTTTCCATTACTTCTGTTCCCATTACATCATTGTCTGTCAATCTTTGGTGCTGATTGTTGTGAGATTGTCAAGGCTGACTGAATGTAATGCAAATGAACTGTCCCTTTGGTGATCAATAAAGTTGTCTGAATCTAAACCTAAGCTAAGCCATAAAGTTACATGTTATATTTGAAAATAACAAAACAAAAAAGCAAGAAATAATATTGAGTAAAGAAATAAGACCCTTCAAATCGCATTTGGATTTTTTTTAATTGTATAAATGTGTTTTGTTTTACGACAGAGCTATATCTCAATTTGTTTTATTGTTATTTATACTCTAATTATGTAAAAACGAATAAAAATAAATAGACCAACAACAGTAGCAACGACCCACGGCTTTCAAATTATATTAATCGAGTAGGTAGTTGTAGTATTTGTTTTTAATGTATTTATATAATGTATAGTAGTATTTTTTATTTACTAACACATAAACTGTCACCGAATAAATAAATAAAAATTCACTTCCGCGTTTGTTTGGTCACATGACTGAGCTCCGTGAAGATGGCGGCCGTCGGTGAGGGTGCAGGCAGCTCTGTGAGGAGAAGGCGCGTGGACAGTCGGAGACAGACAGAGACAGAGACAGAGACCGTGGACAGCAGCAGTGGACATGGAGGAGACGCGGACGCTGATCAGAGACTGGAGTCGCTGCAGACCGGAAGTTACTGGCTCACCCGGATCGTGCTGCTGCGCTCCGTTGCTTTTATTTACTGTGAGTTTGACGAACATCCTTGGCTGTTTCACACGCTGTGTTTAATCTGTGATTAGATTATCTTTATGTGACATTATTGAGCTCAGAGCTAATGACTTATGATGAGTATTGGTGGGTGTGGGGATCCTTCAGAGCTCCAGTGACAGAATATGAGTGACAAAGCATCAACAGTGTCAAAAATACAAGCAAAGTAAGCTTCTTTAACTAAGCTAGAATAACAGCTATTATGTGTCTATTTACTGTGATAAGTTCTCCATTTTTTTTAATGGACATTATGTAATGCTACACCCATTCAGTTCAATTCAGTTGTATTTGTGTAGTGCCAAACCAGGAAAAAATATCTGGCAGAAATCATAAAAATGTATTTTGCTCTTTATTATACCTCATGTTTCCATTATCTCATTTGTCCCTGTCAGGCTTCTGTATGATAATGACTGTTTTCCAGTCATCTGATTGGCCAGTTGTGTTTTCGGTTGACAGATTGTGATATGTCATCAAGAACAAAACCTGCTCCAGACAGAGCAGGTTTAGCCCAGGTTACCATGGTGATTTACCTCGAGTAGAAGTGAACCACTTCTAATCCTATTCATATTACATGTATTAAATAAAACTCCGAATACTAATAAAAATATCTATCCTGCCAAACTAAAAACCAGAAGCTTTTTAAATTTTAATTCTCCTGGTGTTTACCTCTTGTCAAAATGGCTGCTGTGATTTGGCCCTTTGCTTCAGTGGTGGCGTTCAGTGTTGCCTACAACCAGAACAAGCAGCTGATTGGTGAAAACGGTCTGATGCCCTGCAAGAACTACCTCAACAGTGTCAAACGCTATGTGGGCGGAAAGATCGGCATGGCAGCGCTGGCGTACACACCCTCCATCCTCTGGTTCTTGGCTTGGGATGACATGGACGCCAACCTGGATGGCATCGCCCTGGTGGGAATGGCTCTGTCTGCATTTGTGCTGGTGACGGGGATGGCCAACATGGTTGTCATGGCGACGCTCTGGGTGCTTTACCACTCGCTGGTCAATGTGGGACAGCTGTGGTGAGTCATACATGATAAACACGCCCACTAGCAAACATATTATATCTATCTTTTTCAAAATTACTGCCCATTGGATGCTGCTTAATAATTGCACCACAGGCAGTGATGCTCTTTCATACATGTACAAATGTGTAAATAAACTACAGACTGTATGAAAAAATGGATGACTCCATAAAGTGAGGCCACAACACTTAAACTTCAGGATTTGGGCATTTGAAGATGTATGCTGGGTTCGGGGGAAGTGGAAATGACAGTTTTTCACAACTTTTTTGTCATTTCATACTGAAAAATCTAAATTTTTAATTGATTATTTAGGTCTAAGAGTGACTTGATTCTACTTTACTGTTTGATATGGATATCACAGCCCCCAGTATCAGTCTGACACTATTTTTGTTACTGAATAATACTCTTCTGTTAAGCTTTTTAACTCTTACTTCTTTAAATAAATCCACAGAGCACTGCAGCATGACGTTAGTAGCACATGTCTTTTTTTTACAGCATTTGTCTTTCACCTGTGCTTTATGAAGCATTCATGTGATATTTATGGTTTCTGGATCATATCAGCTTTTATGTTTGGATCTTTCTGTTATTCTATCCATGAATTGTAACCAGTACCCGACCAATACTAATATGAATATCATATTTTTCAGACAAGAAAGTGTTTTGCTGCCTCCAAATTAAACGCAGAGGAAAATAGTCTTAAGCACATTTGGTGTATTTTAGCCATCTTTATAAATATCATTAACACAATATGGCACATTAATATTGCTTTCTTTCTCTGTGTTTTCAGGTACTCCTTTGGTAAGTGAACTTATCATCACACAGAAGAAGTGGAAGCTTTTGTGGTAAAGGCCCTCAAACTGCAGTTTGCATTTACACTGAGCTCCTCTGACATATGCATGCATTTGTTTTTAGAGGATGAATTAACTATTTCATGACTGAACGATCTGATTATATAATATGTTTTGGTAATTGATAATTCACAAAAAATCCTTGAGAATCGTGCCATTGTAGAGATGTAAACCTTCATGTTTCTCTGTCTGACACGATATGTTGCCTCTTAACTCTGTAAAGCCACTGTAAATCTAACACTATGGAGGGAGGAAGCAGAAAATAGAAATAAGAGGAGGTTGGGGCTCCGGCCCAGATAAGTGGTCAGTGGCAGATTCTAGATGACAGACCAGAGGACAGGAGCGTTTGTGCTGCAGCATTAGTGGCAGACACTGCTCACTTACTCAGACTTTTTTCTGACAAATTCAAAGTTACAATAAAACATGTTCAATAAAACATGTTCATGAGGTGATATAAAAAATAGAGAGGAGTTTTTTAATAGACGGGAAGCTATAATGATTGTCAGAAGCTTTAACCATTGTTCATAGTTCAACTAGTTTTTTTTTTACTTTGGCCAAAAATATTTAAAATGAACCAAATGTGTTTATGAGGTGATGCAAATAACAGTAATCAGATTCGGCCAAAAGCATAATAGTGTTTGGAGAAAAAAAAAAAAAAAACATTTTAACATTTTAAGGAAATCTAAATACTTAGATATTTAAATGGTGCAGAGCTGAAGTCATTTCGTTTTACTTTGGTGTTGAAGATTTCCTCGTTTAGTGCACATTTGTTCTGACAAACCAAATAACCAATGTCATTAAACTGGTTTGCTTGTGTGCTCAGTGCTTCACTTTGAATATTAAAATTAATACTACGACATTTTTTGATTTTACTGTCCTCTTAAAAAAACAAACAAAAAAATTGGTTTGGTGTAAATAAGAGAACTCTAATGCAATTTATAGTGTAACATTTGTATCAGTAATAGTCACGTACCAGTGACTCCGAGATGGTGGGAGGGGGGGCCCCCACATCAAATTCAGCTTAGGAACACAAAAACTCTTAGTTGCCAGCACTTTTACCTGCTAACTATTGTCAGTTTATAGGGTTTATTAACAAAAACACCTAACACTCGATCTTCTGATGATTCGTGCAGGATGGGAGAGTCAGCTGCTGGAGACAGGCTTCCTGGCCATTTTCTTGTGTCCTGTTTGGACTCTGTCCCAGGTCCCGCGCCGCTGTCCACCGTCCCTCATCTGCATCTGGGCATTCAGATGGCTCATTGTCCGCATCATGTTAGGAGCTGTGAGTACAACATTTTAAATAGACTATATACTGTATATAGAAAGATAAAGTATTGTGAAAACAATGTTGATCCAGTTTTGGACAACATAGAAATATGCTTTAATGCACCATAGTTTCTTTTATCAAATGGATCAGTATTGTTGAGATCTAGAAAAAAAAAAATATATATATGTGTATATACATATATACACATATATATGTATGTATATACACACACATATATATTTATACGTATATATACGTATACGTATAAATATATGTATATACACACACATATATATATACATATACATATATATAGTTTTTTTTCCATATCACTCTTTGCTTCATTACACTTCTTCTAACGCTGATTTAAATTGCCAAACTAAATTAATATGAATGAAAAGGAGTATATTCAGGGGCTGCACCACTCTCTAAACCCTTGCCCTGTCAGCAGCACCTTGACTAACAGATTCCCTGTGGGGAGAGACCAGAGAGACATGGATATTTCTGTCCAGGCGGAAGCAGATTCAAGCAGACAGGCGGGTTCAGCTAACACACACGCAGTATTTTATCCAGCACGGGGATGTGAAAAAGTGAAACTGTTTCTCAACAGCGCAGTTCCCAAAGATATTCCAGTGTTTGTCCTCCTGATTTTAGACCGTTACTCTTGGAGCTGAGCTTTGCTAAAAAATTCTGCCAGTGTTTGGAAATCCAACCCAAATATATGGTTGTCTAAACAACATGTCTGCTTGTTTGACAGTTTCCATGGTGAATTTCAGACCACCGAGTGGGTTTTATCTGCCAATCACTGCGGTCACCGCAAACACAGTGGGGTTTTTTTTCTATTAAGACCATGAAGAAAGCTGCAGCACAGAGACTCTTTTCACAGCTTTATTCTCTTATACTGTTTGAAAAACGAATTATTAACTACACATTCTCTAAATGCAGTGAATTGTAAAATGTGCGGAAAGCTTTGAGAAAATGCAAATGTTTGTGCAACCAGAATTATTCGTTTTACTTTTGAAATCAAGCCTATGGTCATACACGGTGGAAGAGTGGCTGGACTGTTGTCTCACTAAAAGAAGCTCTGGGTTCACAACCCGGTCTGACCAACGGCCTTTCTGTGTGGAGTTTGCATGTTCTCCCCCTGTCGTGTGGGTTTTCTCCAGGTTCTTTGGTTTCCTCCCATAAAGACATGCAAAGTTTAAGTGGACACCCCCATAGGTGTGAATCTATACATGTTGGCCCTGCAATGGTCTGACAACGGGTCCAGTGTGAACCCCACCTTTAGCCCCATGTCAGCTGGGATTGGCTCCAACTTCCTGCGACCCTCATGTGGAGGTTAAGGTTGTAGACACTGAATTAATGAATGAATGAATGAATGAATGGCACCATGAGTAAACTGTAAGTGCTAATATATGAACTAAAATCTGCTGTTGTATGTACATCCACTATTTTTTTGACAATGCAAATCTGTTATAGTTAATTCATTTTCAACAAATATATTTAGTTGATTTCTAGATATTGTGCCATTTAAAAGCTCATTGAATGTTTTTATTGGCTCTTCTCTGAGGACATTAGCAGAAGGTGTTGTTTCTCTTACTGTCTTGTTTGTGTCCTCCATAAAATGGTTACAAACAGTTCTGATTAAAATCTGGCCGACAGATCACCTGATCAGAATGACAACGAGGTTGTCATTGTTATGGTAATTTATAACAATGCTGCATTCAGGTGCTGGAAGGAATGTCAGACAGCCAGAAGTTTAAATTTCCAAATACCATTAACATGGTTTTATGTGAGGAAATCGCATCCAGATGCTTAGCAATAAACAAAACTGTCGCTGAAAAATGTACTTGATAAGTTTTTTTTTTTTTTTTAAATCAAAATGTGAACTGAATTTCATTGGAAATGACATGATAATGATGACAGGCTCTCATTATATTGAATCAGCAGTTTTGGACCAATGGAAAGTCTCTGGCCTGTTGCCGATGTGAAGCATAGTTTAAAGTACTGAGTCTGTGTTTGATCGGTTCTGGTCATAAGCGTTTATCTGTCTAAAGGGTCTGTGGTTCACCACGGCTCTGTGGTCGCTGCAGAGTTCCTGCCTGTGAAGGCAATAGCACCGCTCAGAGTTCGCCTCACAGGAAACATCAGGAGAAGAAGAAATATCCCAAGTTTGTTACGCTAATTACACTTGTCATCGTCTAATCCCTGATGTGAAGTGATGCCCCATGCGTTATGGTGGCATCTGTTGCTATCAATCACTCATAAGGAAAGGAAGTGCATTGGTAAGGAAAACGTATGTGATGTCATTTGATACCAACTCTCGAACCTCCATCCACGATTTATACATCCTTTCATCCGAGGGTTGTGGGTGGAGCTGGAGCCAATCCCAGCATATCACAGTGTCGGGCACCAATTCAAATTAGGCATATGAAAATTTCATGTCATGATCATCTTGACCAAAATAATTCGCATTCAAAATATCATTGTGATAATTGTGAGAATTATGCTTTAAAAACCTTAAAAGTACATTCTGATGACAAACAGTCTTTTTACATCGTGAACATTTTACAGAACAAAATTCATCTGTGATTATCCGGGTGGTGGAAATTCATCATGATTAAATTATTTTAATGATTTTATTTAAATATTAGTATTTTTACAAAAAAAAACCCTCAGATTCTCATTAAATCAGACACAAATCAAATGTTAGCCCTAAATTTTAACCAATTCCTCAGAAATGAGGTTCATCCTTAGGTTTTGGTCTTCATGTGGACTACTGGTCCTGACAAGGTCAGTGTTTATGCCAGCAAAGGCCCTAAAAACACACACAGACACAGACACACAATCCCAACATGTAAAACATTTAAAAGCAGACCATAAGTAAGTCACATGACTAATCAGGGGTGTCACTGTAAAAATATCTGCTAAATTATACGCTAATTAGTGTTTCCGTGGCACTATTAGTGTAGCTGGTTATATTAAATTACACGTGCAGACTGTGGTGGGAATGTGATTGTCTTTAAATCTGTGCTGCAGCTGCTTGTTCGCACCAGCAGCAGCTGACTGTGAGGGTGATCAGGCGACGCTCTACAAACAGTGCAGCTAATTTAATCTCAGTGCCTCGTGCGCGCCGAATTCACATAAAGGCATCCGCAGAAAAGCAAAACGATAACGCAAAGCGTTACATTTATCGCGCTAAACTGGATTCGTAGCCTTGCAGCTTCTTTTTTTTCCCCTTCACAGATAAATTAAATGGTGTCAAGGTTCACGCAGACTTCAATTTCACTCACATCACTGTAAGCAACGATATATGGTCTGGTCGTCCCCTGTTTGATGTCTTTGTTAGAGCTATACATCTTGGATTATTACTTCACATTTGTCTCAGTCCATGTCACCCTGGTTCTTCATCATTTTTAAGGTTCTTGGCTTTGCTTCAAGCTCTGATGGCTCAGGACAACCAGCTCTTTTTTTCAAGTGAGGTAAAAATATATATCTCACGCTTCTGCACCAAAATGCAACTGGTTGTGATGTAACTTATAAGAATGCGAAGTCTTGTTTTGCAGCCTTGCGATTTGTGATTTGGACAGCGCTCTTTTGAAATTCGTGGAATTCACAGACGTCGCCTGCAGCCACCAGTATGGTGTCCACTCGTACTGTATGTGCTGTGATTTGTCATCTGTTTTACTCTGAATGAGGACCTAAAATCCAAAGTCTGGCCTCATACTATATGCGATTGAATTCTTACTGTCAAACCAGAGGACTACATCCAAATTTTATATGTTTTTTTTATTTATGGTCTGTGTTTATAAATTGTTTTTCTAGTTTTGATGACCACTCAAAGCTGCTTAACACTACAGTTTTACCATTCACCATTCATTCATTCACACTTTCATTTTTCTCATTTTTCTATCACACATCTTTCATACCCATATATTTGCTGCTGGCACATCGGTTACGAGCAACGTGAGGTCAAGTGTCCTGCCCAAGGACACATTCAGTAGATGAGTGGAGCCAGGAATCAAACTCACGACCTTCCACTTGATAGATGACTGGCTCCACCACTCGCCCGATTCGCCCTGTATATGGTCTGTGTTCTGCCCCGCTGATCTCAAAAAACACCTCAAGACAATCTTTTCTAATTTGGCTCAAACTCACTTAAACTCACAGATTAATTGAAACATAATTTTTATTTTTAAATTTTTAAATAGTAAATTTTTTTTAAACCAACATGAGCTTGCTATTGCAGTCTAGAAAACGACTTCTGGGGAGTAACTCTAGTTTACCCTGTTTCCTCCTCTTAAACAAGGTGGTATCACCTTAGGATTATAAAAATCTGTTGGCAATTCTGTCGGGCAACTTCGGGGAAACACCTGCACTGCAAAAATGTCTGAAAGCAACTATTAGGTTTCACACTTTTCCCAAATTTGTATCCAAACATCCAAAGTTACATTGTACAGGCAAGTGTGGAAATATAAGGAGCACTGACCTTATTACAAGTCAGTATAATATCACAGTGATTTTGAAGATGTTATTTTTGTGTCAAATTGTTGCTTTAATATTCGTATATTTGCATTTTCTTTGCTTAAAAATAGGACAAGTTGCAAAATGTAGCTCCACATTTGACAACATTGCTTTTTAGCTTTACACAAAAATAAAAAAAATAAATAAATCCATCAAAATCTGCTGACTTTTTAGAGGAGCAGAGGAACTGTGCATTTATCTAAATGATGCCATGTTAGGGCTGATACCATGTTTCCTGTTGCTCTTGCTTTTTTTTTAAAACCTTATCATTGTTTCGGCGTCCAGACTAAATCTTGGTTTGTCTGTTCCTCACACTTGAAATGTCACTTCATATCACTTGCATTTTTTGTCAAAGTCTGGGTGTATCTGGGAGACGGGACATGTGGTCGGCACCTTGGTTGTTGTAGAAGGGACAATGTGTCTTCATGACTTGTAAACCTTTTGGTATCACGTGCCAAATTTTCCATGGCCTTTTTTTGATATAGAAATTGATGGAGAATTCACCAGTTTCCTAAATTTTTCCACGTCAACTTTTATCCATACTTTTATAAATTGTATAAAATGCTTTTATACAACTTACTTTTATTGCATGAGTTTTATTCAGGTTTGGAGAAGATCATGACTTTTTCATCGCCTCTTTACTTTTAGGGTTAGAGCAGGTTCTGCTCAGCCGTTGTGTTTGTGTCTGAATTGACGACACTGCAGGATCTTGTGACTGAATTGGATTATCAGCTGCATTTTCAGCTGCAGCGTCTCAACAACCAGCAGCAGCTGAGCTCATTGTCACCATGAAGTGTCCTGTTTTTTTTTTCTTTCTGAATCAGATTTGAGGTGTTAGCGGCGGATTTGTTCCACATTCCATGCCAGTCACGTGATGAGCTGAAGCAGTCTCTTGTCCTGGATGTTTTTGGTGGACATGCTGTAAAAAAAAAAGTATTTTATTTCTCTTCTCATGAATTAAAGCAGCCAGTTCCTTCATTGTCTGCCACTTTATCCTGTACATGAGGGTCACGGGGCCAAGCTGAGCTGACACAGGTCCATCGCAGGGCTGACATACAGACAACGCTCACACTCACATTCACACATACAGTTAATTTCGAGTGACCAATTCATTTCTGCGTGTTTTTTTGGACTCTGGGAAGAAATCCATACAGAAAGCTCCTTGATTGGAACCCGCCACGACCCCGGGATTTTCGCTGTGAGGCAGCAGTGGCAGCCACTAGATTTATAGTGTAGTTAGATTTATTAGTTCTCTTTGTCTCGTCCGTCTGTCTGAGAGACGGAGCGACGCACTGAAGGTCAGAAGAGCCAACGATGTGTTCAGACGGCAGGTGAATTGGATTTGTTCTGTCAGATTTGATCAGTAGGTGTGACTCTCCTGCCACAGCACAGCTCAGCCTGAGTGCAGGTCTAACAGGGTTCCCACAGGTCCTTGAGATCTTTGAAAGTTTGTGAATTTGAATTTTTTTTTTTTTTGAAAACTGCCCTAAATAGACATGGGTCATTGAAAGTACTTGACTTTTGTGCAAGAAAAAAGTTAAGTTGACATTTAAATAAACGTCTCTCTTGTTTGTTACGAGGCTACCTTCAGTGTCATGCCCTGCATTGCTTGATGTCTCTTCGCCGTGGACGTGAGATTCCATGCTGAACAACTGAGCGAGTAATGTTAAGCAAGGGCGTCACATTATGCCTGGTAATGCAAATTCCAAGATCTGTGATTCACCAAAGAAAATTACAAAGACTGGCTCTTAAAAGCTGTGTCCACACATTCGGTCCTTGAGTTAGAAGGAATTGGTCCTGGAAAGTCCTTGATCAATAATGAAGGTATCTGAATCTGTACTCTACCAGCTACAGCCACGTCAACCAAGTGGAAGCTCTTTAAAGTCAAAGCAACATTTCTGAAACTAATAAAGTGACATAAATTTGCACTCTCACGTATTCCTATTCTTGCAGAAACACATTTAACCATAAATCTATTTATTTTGTGCATAGCAACAAATAAGTGTTTTTGTAGAGCACTGGTTCCCAAACTATGATTGATAATATTAAAAATTTATTTTATAAAAATATGTATTTATAAATAACAACATCAGTTGCAGCCGGCCAATTTACAGGAACACAGCAAAAATATTGATGTGTTCCTTTGATGCTAACTGATAAGGTGATTTAAAGAAAAAGTAATCTGCATCTGCTTTGAGCTGTTTTGAGAGATCAGTTAATCATTTCCTCTCCAAATGCTTATCAGAATTTAATTGGGATTTGGAGTGTTGGTCAGAAAAATCAATTTTGTAATTTGTACTCACTGTTTATTGCCTTATTCCATTTGAAATTGTTGATTAATTGTGGCAACAATCAGAGGATGACTAAATATCTTTTTAATCTTGTCCAAAACATTGTCAGCTATTATTGAGAAAATATCTTTTATACAAGTAAAAACGATTTCCTGCCGTGTTGAGCATAAATCATGTTTTAATCCTTATGTATGTTTGCATGTGCAGCTACATCTCCTTATTGTATGTTGTCGCTCCTGTAAAGTGTGTGTCTTCTGTTTTTTGTTCTTTTTTTTTTTTACAGGGTCTTATTAAAATTAGAGGGGACAAATGCTGGACGGACCTGACCTGCATGGACTACCACTATGAGGTGAGTGTGTGTATTTAAAGTACAGTTTGTGCCTGTGTTTCTTTCCAATGCCGTCTTATTTAGTCAGCCTGTTACACAACCTTTTCAATGTCCTGCTTGTTTAGCTTTTCCTCTAATGTTGCCATGAATTTATTAAATACATTCCTACAACACTGTCAAACTCACAATGGTCAGTCATCAGGTGTCTGTGATTCATAGGTCCAGTCTGACTTGATAGATAGTGCAGTTTGGGGTTATAATGGGTATGAGTAAACTATAAATAATGTATTATAATTTTATAAATGTGAATTGGATTTTTTATTTTTCCCTTTGTCTCAGTTTAACATTTTATTTGGTTTTTCATGTAAATCCTAATGTTTACTCCAGTGCTATCATTGCTCGTGTTGTGTACACAGTAGCAAGAGTGGGTCGCATTTTATCTGGAAAGACGGGGGTTCGATTCCTAGCTCGAGTGCCCGAGAAAGACACTCAACCACAAATTGCTGGATGATGTATGTGAGAAAACAAAGTTGCATGTAGATGCTCTGAATCGAAATGAACATGGGGATGGATAAATGACAAGTGTTTGGTACTTTTAAGAGTCATCCAGATGAGAAAAGGATGAGGATGAGGAGATGATGGGTTTGCTGTCTATGTTCATGCTGTGTGTCCAGAGCTTGCATACTGTGGCTTTAAAGTGAATTTTGAGTTGAATCGTGAAATGAGAGAAAAACATGGGGACAGATGTTCTGTGCTTTAATTAAATGGAGCGTCACCTGACAAACTGTACGTCTTGGACTTGTCAATGTCAATGCATGGTTGGTTGACGTGCTCCAACTCCAGCGCGGCCTACACTGCGATGCCACATATCCATTATGCCTCTATTTGGATGACGGACTGTTCAAAATTTTAGGGTACATACACAGTCAAATGTTTATGTGCTGTATGTATAATTCTGACGTGTGCCATTATTACGTTCAACTTGTAATAATTGTGGACTAATTGATTTTATGTTATGTGGTATATGGATGTGATATTTCAATTTCCCAGCTTGGGATTAATAAAGTATCAATCAATCAATCAATCAATCAATCAATCAATCAATCAAATGGATGACCTTGACACACACACATGCAGCCGTCCTGTTAAGGGCTCTGCATTGACTTCCATTAATTTGACAGCTGAATCAATTCCTTATCCATAATATTAACTAACCCCAACCCTAATCAGGTATTGTCTAACCCTAACCTTACCTGACCTAAAATCTTAGCTCTAAAATATGCTTCTGCCTCATTAGGACCAGGTTTTGGTCTCCATGAAGACTACTGGTCCTGACAAGGTCAATGTTTATGCCAGAAAAGGCACACACACACAAATACACACACTTCAAACCACTGGCGCCAGGGGAAGCCTTATTAACCTGCCCTGACACACTGCTGCCTTTCAGACGTGCAGAGAAACTGCATCTCTCCGTCTCTCGGGAGACTGCGTAGGGGCATTTCAGCAGTTGCAGTTTTGTTTACTTTTGTTTGTTTGTTTGTTTGTTGTAATGCAGCTAATTCGCAGGGCCAGGTGGGGTTGTTTGGTTGTCTGAGGTTTCAGGCTCTTTGCCTCTTGGATTTCCAGGGCTGTTTTTGGTTCACTACAGGTTAAATAACCAAAGCCACCCCTCCTTTTTTTCCATTCCACAGTATAGACCAACCTGCCAACGATCTCCACCTATTTCTGAGCTCTCTTTGTTTTTCTGCACCTCTCCTGACACAGTTTGCGTGTTCTGCCATTACATGGTTTGCGTGCGACCACCTCAGCGTGCGCACACTTAATCATTCGCACACAAACATCGCACAGAAAAACTCCTGAGTGTTTCATTTGGTGTGCCTGTGTAGGTGGAGGTACTACATTTAAAGAGAGTTCAATCTTTATTCAGACCTGGGAGGTGTAGCATTGGAAATTTAGTGAGTTTTCCAAAACAACACACAGAAAGAGAGTTATGTTTTGTAACGTTGCACCAAATGCTGGATATAATGACAATTCTTCTTTTTATTGTATGCAGGAATTTATCAACTCCTAGACTATCTGGATGAACTCTTCCCTGATACATTTACTGCAACATCCCTCCATCCTCTGCTCTTCTGATTGTTTCCAGACTCAGCCAGTTCCCAACCCCATGTCCTACTACATGCACCGCTCGCCGTGGTGGTTCCATCGCTTTGAGACGCTGTCCAACCACTTCGTCGAGCTCATCGTCCCATTTTTCACCTTCCTGGGCAGACGAATGTGCATCGCCAACGGTGCGATCCAGATTCTGTTCCAGGTGATGAAAATTATTCATATTAAGTTATAAATTGTCCCATGTTTTCAGTGAATTTAGTGAATTTTTTAAAGGTATGACATTCTCTCAAACTTTAAAGTAAGGGAGAGCATTCTCGTTCAGCCATAGGTCTGTATGTATATTTAAATTTTTATAATTACTTTAAAATAATATGATTAATGAGGCAGCTTGGCTTTCGCACATGCTGATAAATAGTTTCCAGTGGAGAGACAGCAGCTGTACTGTATGTTAATCCTTACTTGGCACTGAGGTTGACACTTGAATGGGTGATGTATATTCTGTGCTACAGTATGAGGGATGTAATTGATTAGACATGAACAAATGGACAATTTATGACTGTATCAAATATATGTAAACAAATCTGGTCTGCTGAAAAAGGACACATTTATATGACTCATCTGTGGTATTAGAGCTCGTTGCAGTGAAATGTTTTTTCAAACACCATGTCTCTCTTCACACTCAGGCTTCACATATTTACTATTATAAAAATCATGTAAAAACTATTTTCTGTTCCATTATTGCTGCCAACAGAATTTTTATTATTCCAGTTTTTTTGGTTTGGGTCGAAGATAGATGGATCTCACCAGTCAAAACCATACACACATTTATTTACCCCACATTTACCTCAGTTTTATTGCACAATAATACATCCTAGGGCTACGACAATTAATCAATTAATTAACCTCAGAGTTTTTCAGCTTCTTAAATGTAAATTTCTTTCTGGTTTCTTTGCACCATATAACAAAGAAATCATTAAAACTCAATAATTTCAAGGTTTGGGAAACACAGATCAACATTTTCCAACATTTCCTCACAGTTTATGGGCCAAACAGGTGCTCAGTTCATCATGAAAATTATCAACAGAATAATCTATTTTAAAAACAATCATCAGTTGCAGCCCTAATGCACAATAATTCAGGTGTTACTGTGTACTTTTTTTATCGACGGGTCTGTGTTGTGTTGTTTTTGTACAAACAACAGCTGGACCTGAACATGTGGAGCCTCCAAACAAATGACATAATGGAAATAAGTAAAAATATAACATGAAAGCCTAAAATATAAGAATAGAGAAGGTCACAGTACACGTATAACATAACTTTTTTGGCATATGACAACAATGGAAGCGATAACATGGTAGATACAGCCTTATGCCTTGTAGTGAGGGGCGCCCACAAAAGCAGACATGCTGTAGAAACACGTATTACAGTAAAGAAAAGTTCCTCATATTTCGTCCTGGAGGCCTGTCAGGTAAAACCAACGAACAGCAGCACAGTACAGTATCATACATGTTTTTTTCGCTCATCTAACTGCACCAACTTTGTCTTGTTTCTCTGCTGCAGGTTGTTCTCATTGTGAGTGGAAACCTCAGTTTCCTTAACTGGCTCACCATTGTTCCCAGTCTGGCCTGTTTTGATGACGCATCCCTCGGCTTCTTGTTTCGCACCGGTGGTGGAGCCAAGAAGGCGGTGCTTGAGATCCAGAATGAGGACGCTGTTGGACGAACTCCAAAACCCAGCAAAGGTTCAGATCCAGCATGTACAGATTGTGGCGAGACCCATAAATGGATCACGGGAGAATTTTATCCTGGTTTTTTCCAACTTTTCACGCAACATTTCTGATCTCTTAGAAACTCCTGGTTTACCTATTGAAGGAATGGCTGTAAAAATAGTCAGAACGTACAAAACGTTATTCTTCATGTCATGATTTATATTGGGAATCAGGTCACGATGGCTCATCATCTTTACAAAAGTGGTTCCCATATGGGAAGTTTGGGAAACACTGGTGTATAATATAGGTTTCACTTACAAAAGAAGCTAATGGTCTAAGTAGGTGGAAGACGTTGAAGAGGGAAATCTTGGGTAAAAAGGGGATAGTTGAGTAGCTGGGAAAAGTATGACATATTGAGTACTTTATTGAAATTTAATCTGATGTTGCTTTCACTTTTTAACAGAACAGGTTCGTAAAAGAGCGAGAGCAGCCTCACCGTAATTGGTCTCAGTGGACCCATTATGGCCTCTTTAATTTATTAGAGGATGCCGAGTACAAAATATGCTTTTACCGAAAGTGTGAGCATGTTTAAATCATTTCAACAGACCCCGAAAGTCTGTAATGGGGTAGAAAGGTGTTTTTTTGGTGGATTACGTTGATGTCTTTAGCAGAGAGAGACAAGCAGGCAGCGTCAGGTAGGAAGCAGACTCAGCCAGCGTTTGTCCATACCAGCAAGTCAAACTATGATCTAACGGGCCAAACCTTTTTCCACTGTTACAGTGGTCACACACATATAGACCCACACATACACACACACACACACAAGGCTCTACTTTAACGATATAAATGCAGCACATGGCGAGTCCAAAACCTGTCGTACAAACAAAAACGATGAAATTAGTCCAAAAGGTTTTTAATTGCTCTCTTAAATAACATGGGTGGACCAAGCAATAGACCAGTTAGATTTCCTTTATTTTTACTAAGTTTTAGCATTTATTAACTATTTGTAGCACTGACTTAAGTCCTGTCATCCCCCAAAGTCACTTCAAAACCAGACAGTAGCGACAGAATTGTAATCACTGAACTGTTTTTTTCTTTTGGGCCGCTCAAACTTTTATTTTGAAGTCCAGGAATGTACAGTTCGTCTGCGTAAAACGTTGTATTCTCTGAGCTCCTTCTCTCTTATCTTCTTAGGGTGAAGAATTATGTGCCTCCAAATTAAATCAAATCTAATTTTATTTTCATGGTTCGTATTCACAAATCACAGTTTGCCTCAAGACGGCTGCGAACGCGTTGGAGTCTGACTGAAAACACAAAGAAGCGCCCATGAAAAACTGACAGGATAAATGCTTCTTGTCTACACCCGTCCATTTGTTGCTGCTGGATACCTACAAACAATCTGCAAGTCTGCAAATCTGATAGTTTTGCCTGACAGAGCAGAGTTTCCAGATGACTGTGGCAGAATAATCAACAATAAACATCACCTAAAGTTACGGACTGCAGCTTTAAAATGTATCATTTGTTGTAATGTTCCTTTCTTCTGTGTCGCATTTTTTTTCAGGAATGCTGATTCGTCGGGTGGTGAACATCTCTCTGGGCGTTCTGATTGGCTGGCTGAGCGTTCCAGTGGTGATGAACCTGCTGAGCTCCAGGCAGATGATGAACACGTCCTTCGACCCCCTGCGCATCGTCAACACCTACGGGGCCTTTGGCAGGTACGGTCAGCGATCGCTGGGGTCGTCGGGGCCAAAACAAGCTTTGTACTCTCAGTACTTTACCCGCTCACCTGTCCTCCCTTCAGCATCACTAAGGAGCGCACCGAGGTGATCTTCCAGGGAACTTTGAGTCCAGATCCAAAGGATCCTCAAGCAGTTTGGGAAGAATACCAGTTCCTGTGTAAGCCCGGAGATGTTTACCGAAGACCGTGCCTCATATCACCGTATCATTACCGGCTGGACTGGCTCATGTGGTTTGCTGCCTTCCAGGTACGAAACTCTGGAAAATTTTGAGTCCAAACGTCTTACTTACATAGTTGTATTTATTTATTTTTTTTCCCTTTTGAAATTATCTTTAAAGTTTAAAAGCTCAAGTATGCTTCCTCATCAGGCTGAAGACTTTTGTTGTTTTTGTTTGAAACAAGTGTGATTCAGGACACACTATACTTTACACATCTGACTGAGCATTTATGTTGAAATATTTTTACATATATATTTTTTTAGTAATACACAAGTTATTTTTAACTTTTAGTTAGCAGAGTAAACATCTCATGCGTTTATGCTCCATTATGTTTCATAATACAGTGACTATGGACTTGACGTTTGGTCAAAAAATTATATTGCAAATTCTAAACGCAAATGCAATATTTGGCAGAAAAATTACATTTTCTTAACTTATTTACACTCGGGGCAGTCGTCCTGTACTTACACAACTCATGAGTCTGGGGTTGTCTCTCAGTTTCAGCCTCCGTCTGTCTTTTCTCGTTCCTTGTGTCTCGTTCTCCTTGATCTGTCTTTCCAAACCTCTTTCTCTCTCTCTCTCTCTTTCTCTTTTTTAAACAAAATATTGGGGTCTTTTCGTCACAGACCTATGAGCAGAGTGAGTGGGTGATACACATAGCGGGACGCCTGCTCTCCAACGACAGCACTGTCCTGTCCCTGCTTGACCACAACCCCTTTCAGGGCAGAGATCCACCGAGGTAACGCGCGCACACACACACACACGCACACACACACACACATGCTTATCTTTGTGTAGGCCCTCATAGACATAATACATTCCCTGGCCCCTTACCCGAACCTTAACCATCACAACTAAATGCCTACCCTAACCTAAACCCAATTCTAACCCTAACCCTAAAACCAGGTCTTAACCCTGAAAGAGCCATTTAACCTTATGGGGCCCATGTAAAATGTCCACGCAAGTCAAAATGTCCCCACAAAGATAGGTTTGGACGTGTTTTGGTCCCCACAAGGATAAAAAGACATGTACACACACACACACACATTCTGTGTCAGTGTATCAAGCCACTTGTTTAATAAACATGTAGAGAAGCAACATTTTCACCATTTTGGTTGAAGTTTACACACTTCAAATCTGTTTTCTCATGCTGTTACATTAAAAATGATGTGAATACAAAGATGATTATGGACGAATGATGTTGACGTGTCACTCTCCTGTGTCCTTATTCCTCTCAGGTGGGTGCGAGGAGAACATTTCAGATACAAGTTCAGTTTGCCGGGCAGCGCCAGTGCAGCGCAGGGGAAGTGGTGGCTGAGAAAACGCATCGGACCCTACTTCCCTCCAGTCGACCTGGAGGGACTGAGAGGATACTTCCAGTCCAGGAACTGGCCCCACCCACATTTACCACCGAACAGGAAGTAAAGACACAAACACGGACACATGGACGCCACCTCGTCTTGGAGAGGTCAGTTTCAGTGAGACATGGATTCACGTTATAAGGAAGGAATCACAGGTGATAATCAGGTTTTTCTGATTGTTGTGAAGAACTTTTTAATAAAACCTTTTTTTCCTGAAATGTTTAGTTGTGAAAAAAAACCCGTTACTTAACTGTGATTCAATTTTTGTACCCTGTAAATCTGCCTGTGAAAACAAACGTAAGCATGGTATTGACACATGATCAGATGGTGTTTGTTGTATGTAAACAGATTCAGATGAATGGGGAAAATAAGAAACTGAGGACTGATAAACTGCTGAAGACTAATGTGGACACTTTATCTTATTTACTGAAGGAATAACAGAATTGGTTTGTGCCGTCAACGTGAAACCACTGAAGACTGATGGTGTTTAATGGTGCAGAACGTGGAAGGAAGCGAGGATTGGGACATGAATAGATTGCAATGTTTTTAATCCTCACATTAATCTTCCCTCTGCCATGATTAAACCTTTTTGTTTTTTAATAACTTTTAATTAAGATAATTGTTCTTAAATCAATACAATATACAGTACACAGCACACATCAACAAAACGAAAACCTTTACGTCTAACTTTGAATCAAAAACAGAAATACAATATACATCTGTCAAACAAAAGAAAAACATACAAACAGGCTCAACCATGCTTAAATGTGACTTATTTTACAGCTAAAAAAATGATGCAGAAAGAAAGAAAAACAACAATAACAGTAAAGCAAAAAAAGACACAGAACCAGGTTTAAAAATCCATTTTAATGCAGTCAGATCTTGTAATATTTTACCCAGATGGTTTCATGCGGATTTAATTTGTTCCTTTCAGTTGCTGGTGTCCTTTTTATCTTTAAGTGATAATTAATTTCTTATCCCCAGTGCAACGGTATTGGTGTGTACACGGATTTCTAGTTTTTAAGTATTAAATTCTTGAGGACAATTGATGGGGAAAATGTTGATCCAACTCCTTGGATAGTTCAGTGTGTTCTGTGAAACATCTTAAAAAAAACACAGAGTATCAGATCTTTACTTATTCTCTCTTTATGCAAATCACAACTTTGGCCCATAACCACAAGATAATGAACAGAGACATCTAATGAACCTTGGTAGTGTGAAAGATCTCTGTTTTTAGATTATTTAATGTGTTTTTTTTCTTATTATATAGCTTATATTTTAATTTTCTCTCAAATGGCTCCAAAAGGGGATTTTTTTTCCCCCATTAAAAGAAAGTTATACCCGAGCACAATAACATATAAACATCAGCATTAATCATATTTAGATGAGCTAGAGATATTTTATGGTAAGTGTGAAAAATACTATTAAATTCTTGTCCAAAAAGGATCATGTACAAAGACGCACAGTAGCTTCGCAGTAACACAAAGATGCCACTAGATGGAGCTGTTCTCCATGTATTTAAAGCCACCTGGGTTTTTACTTCTTTAATATTTAAACTCAACAAACATCTATTATTTCTTTATTTAACCAATAAGATTTTTTTGCTGTCAATTTATGGAATTCATCACTTTTTTATGTTTCAACATAATGGAAATTTTTCAGTTTTTAACACGTCATGAATCAAACGCTTGTTTGGCTTCTAAACATCTTTGAGTTTGAATAATTGATTTTTTTTTTTAATCACGTGCTACAAAGACAGTGAAAGACATTAATTAGCCGCGTCCCTGCGAGAGTGTGATGTTACTGATGCAGAGATTCAGGTCCAGCTCTGTGTGTGTCCAGCACAACAAACCATCTGTTTCCACTGATAAGACGACAACCAATGATTTGTTAGTGATCAGTGGATCTGTGTTTTTGAAGAAGGCACAGTCGCACCGAGTCGTATTAAGGCATTTCCAACAAATTTAATACTTAGACAAATACTCTAATTAACCAAGTCTGACTCTGTAACAGCAAATCATCCATCCATTTGAGATTTTATTCAATTTGAATGTTTTATTTTTATACAAAGCAACAAAAATATGCATATTAACCAAAAGAAATTATATTTAATGTCCAAGAACAGCATAGCAGTATGCTGTTTATGGTTTACCCAGGCAGAGATACTTTATCTAAAATGTTGTTACATATTCCACCGATTGTTTAGTCTGGTTACTATCAGAATATTATCGTGAAAACAAATTCACTGCTGAAAGAAGCAACAGGAGCCATCTGTGTATTCAGATTCAGCCAAATGCTTCAGGGGGGTAACAGGATGATACATATTTCAAACTCCGTTTCTCTCTAAAACTCTGGTTTCTTATTTCTACACTTTCAATTTTAGTCTGACTTCTTATCCTCACTCATTTTTTACTGCTTTAACGTCTTCACGGAGCCAAACGGAGCTGAAAGACAGGGTCACACCGTGGACACGTCACCAGTCCGTCACAGGGACAAACAACCGTTCAACCTCACATTCACACCTACGGTCAGTTTAGAGTGTCCAATGAACCTAATCTGCGGGAAACCAGAGAGATCATGCAAAACCTACACAGAAAGGCCCTTGGTCGCACTGGAATTTGAAATGGTGACCTTCTTGCTGTGAGGCAACAGTGCCAGCCACTGCACCTCTGTGTACACATAATTGCATGATCTAAATCAGTGGTTCTCAAACTTTTATACCAAGTTCCACCTGAGAAAACATTGAGCTCTTGAAGTAACACCATTATCACCAACACTTAATACAGTGGTGGTAATAGTTTATTCCTGATAAGATAATTTACTCTCTCATCGTCCTCTTCCTCACTTTGACCAGTGCATGGTTAAGTTTGGCACCACTGAACTTAACCATGCACTTACTGATGGTATTAGTTGTAAATCACACAGTGTCAGTTGTCCAACATATACTCTGCTTTATTGTCTATTTGACTTGAAATGGGACCACATTGAAGAAGACCTGAAACTAATGGTTGAGACCATAAACTCCTCAGGAACTTACATAGATTATGTATCAAGTTAGCAATAGACTAATTTTCTCCACAGTGGAGGCGCCCCCTGATGGCCATTTTAGATGATACAGGTTTCAGATGCATCAGCATTGGCTTTAATTTCCAAACCAGGAGAATTAGACGATCTGTATTTATAGAGCACTTTTCTTGTCTTGACACATCGGCTTGAAGCCAAAAATCAAACCTGTGACTTTCCAGTTTTCCAGGCAGATTTATTCCTGATGAGATAATTTACTCTCTCATCATCCTCCTCTTCCTCACTTATAATTCAGACACTGGTATAGTCAAATTAGATTAAGATGGAGCGAGAGATAAGGTGACTCTAATAATTATTATTTGTATTTTGTATCATTTTCCATGCACTCCACTAAACATTCCTCAACTCCACTCTGATCTGATCACATACCCTGGTTTATGCAGTAGAACAGTATTTCTGATTTTCCTCCAAGTACAGCCAGAGGAATCTCATGTAACACAGTTTGAGAACCCTGGGTCTAAATCATTATTATTATTATTATTTTAAGTGTGCATGACAATAGATCTCTTGTATCTTACAGTGTATCGTGTATTTGGCAGCGTAGACAGCAAAGCAGCCAAAAATCTTCTCTGGAAGACAGAGATGGACGAGGTGGTCACATGATGTCGGTCAGAATGAGCAGAAGCGGATCCATTCAGTTCAATAAGAACACTACAAATACCTAATACTGTATAGTGTGTGTCTGTTTGCCGAGGATGAAGGAAGTGAGCTTGTCCAGCGAGTGTGGCTGTTGTGAGGAAGTGTTGGCGCCTGTGCTCCTCCTGTTGTTCGCAGCTCATTGGTTTTGACGGTGCAACACTTTCACAGCGTGGCTTTTTTTAATAGTCTCCCCATCAAACGTTTCTGCATCCTGTTTGCTGTGTTTCCCACCACCGGACTGCACATACGCCACCCAGCAGAACTGCTCCTGCAGCCTTTCTTGCAGTTTGATGCGACTTTGATTGCGAAGTTACACAAGTTTGCATAATGGACCACTTTTGTGCCGTGATTACATAACAGGCAGCAGGGATGTGTGTCTGCTTCACTTTGGCTCCTGGCACTGTCCCTATTGTTGTGTGATATAAAATGTAAATTGAGACGGCAGTGAGGCTTAGAGACTGGGATGTGGGTTGTTGGTCCAATTCCCTGCTGATAATGTCTGAACAAGAAAAAGAAAATAAAAGAATCATATAAAACATGCATCAATGAAAGGATCAGTGTGAATAGAGATGTCATAAACCTGGTGGGTGTTAAAGTTTGGACCAAAAAAACGGGCATCCTGAAAAAGGGACGCATTTGTTTGAATGCGGTGGACAGCTCATCTTTTGCTCATGGTTATGTCAAATGCGTCACAGAGTGTGTATCATCACTGTGAACTATTGAATGTAAGGAATGAGTCATGTGGTGAGTTCAGGGACCTGGTTGTTGCACAGTGTTCCACTGTTCCTGTAGCTGGCGTTCACTCACTGGTCTTTTAATTAGAGACACGGTGAAGTCATATAAACATATAAAGCGACAGACGTGGCAGCCAGTGTGCTCTGCTGCTGTCGCTCATCTGCTTCAAGGATCAAAGTGTTGTGTGCTCAAAAATCTTCTGCCGTCCTTGGGTGCACCAAGTAGTTATTAGAGTTACTGTAGCATTTCTATCATCTTACACAAGTCTGGCCATTCTACCCTGACCTTTGCTATCAACAAGGCATTTTCACCCAGAGATCAACAATTTGTGAAATGCTGACGCAAACAAACAGGTCACATTTAAAGTAGTCAAAACCCTCTTTCTTAACCATGTCTACATCCCTAAATGTATTGATTTACTTCTATGTGATTAGATGATTAGATGTTTGCATTAACAAACAGTTCAACAGGTGTGCCTAATAAAGTGGTTTCTGGCTCTTCAGCTGCTAAATACTAGTTGCTTCCACATGCAGGTAGTCATGTAAAAATAATGATTACAGCTTAGTAAAATACAATATTAATCAGAGATATGATGTACTGAGAAAGTGGTGCATTGTTGTCTATTTGATTTGAAATGGGACCACATTGAAGAAGACCTGAAACTAATGGTTGAAACCATAAACTCCTCAGGAAGTTGCAGAGATTATACATCAAGTTCGCAGTAGACTTTCTTCAAATCAGTGGAGGCGCCCCCTGATGGCCATTTTAGATGATTTTAAAAGGTAAACGGTCTGTATTTGTAGAGCACTTTTCTCGTCTTGACACATCAGCTTGAAGCCAAAAATCAAACCTTTGACTTTCCAGTTTACATTATTATCAATAATTGTTTTCATGATTTTACAAGCTAAACACGTGCACATGACTGTATTAGCAAAAGCCACTCACGTTCACACCACTTCACAATTTAATTTCCTTCTGTAGCCAGTGAGATTGTTTCTGCTTTCACAAACAAACAAGGGGAACAATAACCCCACAGTGCCTCTAGTAGTCCCACATTTTTACAGCAGTTCTGCTGCTTTTGTGCCCCACAGGATACCAGAAGGAGGTGCATGATGGTGTTCAAAATCTGGCACCGGCATCGTGAAGCATCCTCGAATGTGAAGGAGTCTCTGGAGGAAATGTCAAGTGCTCACACATCCAAAATATGTGCACCGGTAACAGAAAAAAAACACCTGGAAATAGAAGTGAATTTCTACAAGAGGTTGATTGATATGGGTTTTTCAATGACCGATGTAAATATTTAGACATCGGTGCAGCCAATGGTTGATGTCTATCACCCCCCCATCTGATAAAATATGACAGTTTTATAGACAAATCATACAAAAATATGCTTAACTTAAAAAATATTTAACTACACTACACCGCAGTGCAGTTACATATTTTAAATAGAATAATATAAAAACAAAATATGAAATACATGAATACAGCTCATCAACAACAAAAAGGTTCGCAACTTCGCAGTATTTGTCAAGTTTCTGTAAACAAAAACGTGTAAATTAGTCCGACTCGGCAGATTTTCTAATCGAAAACTCGTGAAAACCGATAGTGAAAATCTGTCGTCCCCTCGTCCTTTGTTGTCTTCACCATGAAGCACCTCCACTGCAGCTCCACCGTGTAACTTCTGTCAACAAAACACTGATTGTGTCACTGACACTTCCTGTCTGCAGGTGAGTCTGCAGGGTTTTCTGAAGGAACAACTCCAGGTCCACATTCCAACGCTCACTGTGTTTCAGAGAACCAGGGTTCATTTTCTTAACCTAAAGGTTGCTGCCATCTCACTTTACTAGCTAAGTGTTATGCGTCTGCCTTGTGTCACCACAGACATGAAACCAATTATATTGAGGAACACAGATGGAGTCATGTGGAGCTGATAGCCTTAATCAGCACTGCATAAAATCATTTACTGATGGTTTAAATTTAACAGACATTTGTTTGTATTAAAAAGTTACACACTGCAGCTTTAACTAATTGCCCCAGTGGGACTAATAAAGCTATTTTAATTGAAGTTTGAACCAATTAAGCGGGTTACCTCTGCGGTGAACATTGTTTATAATAATGATAAATATTAACAAAGTATGCTATAACGTTACAGAATGTTTTTGTGGCATAAAATCTCAAAAATTCGCTTCTTTCCTGAGATTGATTTTTGAACATAATTAGAATATTTGTACAATTTTACGAGATATTTCACAGAAATGTGCCAGTGCCACTCGGTTGAGTTGCTTTAAAACATAATTTTGTCTGCTTTCGCTGACGCTGACAATATTATTGCTCATGTTTTTCTGGTGTGTAGTAAATTTGTCACACACGCGCGCCGTAACGAGCGTGCCACCGTGCGCTCCCAGCACCATAACACCGGAGAGGTAGGGGGGAGGGGGAGAGAGAGAAGGAGAGGTGTTTACATTGTGAACCAGACCTCATACTTCTCCAGCTGCACCGCCGGGACAACAGCTGCTTCGCGTCTTTGTCACATCGAATCCGCGAAACCATTATTAGATTCACGCTTTTACGCACGGTCATGGTTTTTACGCACAGGTGTACTTCTCTTCTCTCTCTGCCTCGTCGCTCTCAACTCATCAAATAAACTAAGAAGGAATCACATCTCGGTCCGTTTCTCCTCCTCCTTCACCCTCTTTCCTGATTGCTCAGAGGTGAGCAGGTTATCGGAGCCATGTCCAGGAAGAAGGCAGTCAAAGCCAAAGGAAGCTCCAAGAGCCCCAAGGCGTCGCCAAGCAGCAGCGGCGGCGGCGGCGGCAGGGACAGCGGGAGGACGGGGAAGGGTCTGGCCGCCGCTGCCGCCCCGTCCTCCGGACTGGTTTATCCCAGCAGACCGTCCATCAGCAACAGCGGAGAGTTTTACGACATCGCCTTCAAGGTGAGATCAGTGTTCAGGTTTCAAGCGAGAGAGTCTGTGAGCGTGTTTCCTATGAAGCAATCAGTCAATTAGCTCAGGTAAAAACATTCAAACACAATCGAAACACCCAGGATTAATGCTGTCTTATATATATATATTTTTTAATTAAAATTCAAGTTATTCTCGCTTTACGGTGCGTTTAAGACAGATATTTTTGTGCTTAGAGACTTAAGTAGGAGGGAAAATGGAATCAGGATCACGGTCTTGTCTATGAAGTTCACTTGTATTTTGTTTGTTTACTCGTACACACACTAAGTCACAGGTTTCCACATCTCACTTTCACTTTTAAACATGTCTTTATCTTAAAATGTAGTAATTTACGTTGTGGGGACTCGATTTTTGTCCCCATAAGGAAGACAAATCCCTATAATTTGACTGTGTAAAACAGATTTAGGTCCCCACAATATAAGGAATATACTCGGCATACACACACACTGGTTTGTGCAGCTATTCTTCTTCGGACACTGCATTGATTTCCATTCATTTGAGCAGTCTGAGCAAAGCATTAAGGCATAACTTCAACCATAATTAGTTAATGCCCAACCTTAACCTAACCACAATTCAAATCTTAGCTATAAACTTAATCGGTTCCTCAGGAATGAGGGACTCTCTCCTTAGGACCAGGTTTTGGTCTTCATGAGGGCTACTGGTCCTGATAAGGTCAGTGTTTATGACAGAAAAGGCCCTACAGAGGTAGCAAAATACAAGTGCACACATGTTTTCAAGGATACATGATAAAGATGTGTGTGGATGAAAAAGAAAAGGCCACTAATTTAAATTTAATATGAACCAGTTAAATTGTCCAGTGTTCTGCTGCTGTTGTCCATCTGCTTTTACGTCTGATGTGTGTGCAGAGCTGATCTTCTGCATACCTTTCTCTGTAATACATCATTATTTGAGTCACTGTTGCCTTTCTGATGTTTCGAACTAGTGCACTGTCCTCCAACTTGAAAACTGCTGCTCACTTTTTCGGACCATTCACTGTAAACCCAAGAAATGGTTGAAAATCAGTAAATCAGCAGTTTCTGAAATACTCAACACCTACAACCACACCACATTCAAAGTCACATGATTCACCTTTCTTCCTATTTGTGATGATGTAGGTATTTTAAGAAGCATTTGAACAGGTGTACCTAATAATGTGGCTGGTAAACATCCACCTATAAATGTCTGTGTGTTATTTTTCATAGGTGTCCAACATTTGACAGGCTTCAAACTTGGCAGGTGACTTGCTAAGTTACACTAGTAGAGTTCTGCTGTGTTATCACACTCCTTTTCTCCGTCACATCACAATGGTGTTGTTTACTGTGCTCATTAGAGGGGCCTGCTTCAACACTCTGTCATCAAACTGCATGTGGATGAAATTCAACAATCAACTGTCTCTACCGAAGTTGTAAAATACCTTGTCTTTTCAATTATGTGCTTTTACTTATTGTTGAAATTTTCAAATTTGACTTTGTGTCTTCTAAGTTCAACTCACAGTGTGACGTAATATGATTTCCATGTTTTGGCAGAAATGGGCTTCCATAACTGAGCCTGTGCAGCAACTGTAGAGTGTCATATATAGTATGGATGAAGTGATATAATGTGATTTACAGTAATTGTTGGATATGCTGCTCTTCAGGGAAGATTTGCTGGGGAATTTTAATTCCACTCTTATTTCCCTTTAGGGGACACAGTCCATAAACTCAGTCAGGATATTGTTTGTAATTTCATTATGTTTGACTCTCCTCGTGGGTTTTAAATGTTGTACCCTCACTTGACTGCAAAATTTAGGAAATGTGAAGGCCAAAGGAAGCATCGAGTGAAGTGCACATGTCACGTTTACTCACATTCATTCCGTGTGTGTTTTTGTGTCAGGTGATGCTGGTGGGGGATTCAGGAGTGGGGAAAACCTGTCTGCTGGTTCGCTTCAAAGATGGAGCCTTTCTCGCCGGGAGCTTCATCTCAACTGTGGGCATCGACTTCAGGGTGAGTACACACACACACACACCAGGTCTTAACCCTGAATAAAGCCCTTTAAAGTTCTGTGGCCCAGAAAAATGTCCTCATAAAGATAGGTTTGTATGTTTTTGGACCTCACAAATCATCAGAACTAAGTACCTAACCCTAACCTGAACCCAATTCTAACCCTGAAACCAAGCCTTAACCCTAAAGGTTCCTATGTTTTTGGACCTCACAAAGATATAAAAACATGTGTATACACACGCACACAGAGGTTTGCGCAGCTATTCATCAAAAGTCATCAAATAATGACTTTAAAAGCTTAATTTGCAGTGCCACCATCTGGCTGCTTGGCCTCATATTTCTTTGGCGTCCATCACACATCATTTCCTGTCTTGGGCAAAGTTTCTAGTTTTCTAGCTTTTGACAGTTTGAGGAGACAAAAGCTCATCCCTAACTGACTCGTCACCTGCGTTGTCATCGAGTGGCAACAGGCTGTGACTTCAAATGTGCAAATGTTGCAAATGTTCACAAATGTTTTGTACAACCAGGTTCCTATTGGACAGTATGAGCTATAAATCCCACTGGATTTCACTCATTTCATCTAAATGGGAACATGATTTACAAATCAATATTATGTGCTATTGACCAACTAGTGATTGAGACTATTAATTATCAATGTTATACTGTAAATCAAGTGGGAAGAAGATGCATTTTTGCATGGACTTTCATAAAAAAAAAAGTTCTTTTTGCAACCAGTAGAGTTGCCCCCTAGTGGCTAGTCAGTATATTTTCTCTTCCTATTTGGCTTCAGGAGGAACCTGGAGAACCACATCTGTTTTGTTTTTTTTTATAGGATGGTGCATGATTATGAATCAGATACTAGTCAGCAGAAGTTAAAGTACAAGCAGAAAATGGTGGAGTTTTTGAAACATCTTTTACTGTGGCAATAATGCTGACAAATGACGGCCATAGAATACAGGAATACAACATCACACAGCACAGCAACAAAAAACAGAGCAGTATTTCATGCAACAGAGGTAAAATAGACCACAGTCTTTTATCAGTGTCTCTGCAGCAGGACAAATAGCTCATTATCACTGTTATAAATAAAAAGAATAGGAATAATGTCAACATCCCAAAACTTGCGCAGCCACTAGATAAAAAAAAAAAAAAAACTCAAACCAAACCAATGAGTGACATTTAATTGTTGCCTCATTAAATTCACTGCACCCAGCAGCTTTTTGTTTCTGCCCTCATTATCACGTCTGTACTGTGGAAGTGACATCAGGGTTTGTGACGGTGTGAGCAGATAATCACCACAAAATGATTTATTACTCATTTCAAAATTGCTATTAGTCGGCTTTTTTTTGTCCTTTTCTGTGAATATTATCATGCAGGTATCAACACGAACACATGTACGTATATACTTGTAAGGACTTGTTGATTGCTGAGGTCTGTCCCTTGTCCTATTTTCCTTTACCGATATTTGAAAGAGTCCATCATTAACAATAAATAATAACGTCTAATGTAAAATTTTCAACGTTCAAAGTTATTTTCCTTTAATGAGTCACTAACTTAAAAAAATAGAAGTTAAAACATACAAAAATTAACCACACAGCATTTGAGTTCTGGAGAAATGATACAGACATTGTCAGTTTCTTTATAGTTTCAGTTTCTTATACATTTTTAATCTGTTAAATTCTAATAAAGACTCACTGAATTACATTAATATCCCAAGTTTCCCTACATAAGCCTGAATCTACAGCCTAGAGTAGGTGGAGGAGGTTGTTCAGTCACTTACAACAAAAATATGTTGCCAACTTTAACCCAGTTTAATTCAGAACTTTAGGCAGTAGTCTGTTATTTTGGAAAATATACGCTTAAATGAGAATCTAATTAATAATTGAAAAGGATAATATAGCACTCTGCTGTTAAAGGCTTGTGAAGATATATTTTTTGAAATGATGAAGCCTATTTTCCATGTTCAACCTCCGGCTTTAGATAAAACCACCGGTTTGTGTTAAAATGTCAGGGCTGTTATCTACAAGGACACACTCTTAAAATCATGGGTTTATGACTAGAAGGCAACATTTCCTGAAAGCTTGCTGAACGTTTTAATTTATTATTATTATTTTTTACAATGTTCATGCATATTTGAGGGGATGCAATTAATATTCGACATGGTGCCGCAGAAGCCCATCATTGCTTTTGTTGTGTGCTTGATGTTCATGGTGGAAAACAAGTATAAAAAGAGGTGAATTGTTCATTTAGGTTATAAAAGCTTATTTGTTTTATATATATATATATATATATATATATATATATGTTGCTTACAGTCAAAGGGTAGGACTGCACAATTCAGTGATCAGCTATATGTGTAACTTACTTGTATTATAAAGTTTTTAAGACCTATTTATTCAGTTTGCCCTGTGCGGAAAGGTAGGTAGGAAAGTATGTCGGAACAAAGGTAGGTAGACAAAGGTAGGTAGGTAAGTATGTCGGAACAAAGGTAGGTAGGAAAGGTTGTCGGAACAAAGGTAGGTAGGAAAGTATGTCGGAACAAAGGTAGGTAGACAAAGGTAGGTAGGTAAGTATGTCGGAACAAAGGTAGGTAGGTAAGTAGGGTAGAAGGTAAGTAGATGGTTGGTTGGATAGTAGGTAAATAGTAGGAAAGTTGGCAGGTAGTTAAGAAGATGGGTAGGTAAGTAGGTTTGTAGGTAGGAAGATAATAAAGCAGGTGGGGAGAAAGGTAGAAGGTAGGTAGGTAGCTAGTTAGGTAAGTTGTTGGTAGGTAGATAGTAAGTATGTAGGTAGGTAGTTAAGAAGTTGTGTTGGTAGGTAAGTTGGCAGGAAGATAAGCAGGTGGGTAGGTCATTGAGAAGATAGGTAGGTAGATGGGGTAGAAGGTGTAAGTAGAGTCAGCGGGTAGGTAGTTAAAAAGGTGGGTATACAGGTAAGTTGGTAGGTAGGTAGTTATGAAGGTGGTTAGATAAGTAAGTTGGCAGGTAAGCAGGTTTGTAGGTAGTTAGGTAACTTGGTTGGTAGGTAGTAAGTGTGTGGGTAGGTAGTTAAGAAGTAGTGTAGGTAGGTAAGTTGGCAGGTAGATAAGCAGGTGGGTAGGTCATTGAGAAAGTAGGCAGGCAAGCAGGTAGGTAGGTAGTTAAGAAGGTGGCTAGATAGGTCAGTTGGTAGGTAAGCAGGTTTGTAGGTAGGTAGATAGCTAAGCAGGTTGGGAGAAAGGTAGAAGGTAGGTAGGTAAGCAGGTAGATAGGTAGGTAAGAAGGTGGCTAGATAGGTCAGTTGGTAGGTAAGCAGGTTTGTAGGTAGGTAGATAGTTAAGCAGGTTGGGAGAAGGGTAGAAGGTAGGTAGGTAAGTAGGTGCAGGGTGATGATTTGTAATAAAAACCAAATCACATCAGTATGAAACAAAAGCAAACTTTTTTATCTGTTTCCTCATTGGACAAACTATCCAGTCATCCAACTCTGTCAGAAACAGTGTAATCACATCTCTGTGCTGATCTGATGTTTCTCACTTTGTGTGGGGGGAAAAAAAACCACTAAGCTCTGAAAGTCTAAGAAAGTTTATATTGAGTATTTTTCACTGCATTTTTTTTGTTTTATTGTTCTGTTTATTATTTTGTTTTTAAGAAGACTGCAGCTTTTAGCTCTGTCATGAACGATAAGCAGTGTGACCTTCTACATGTGAGATAAGGAGAAATACTGGAGTCGGTGCCTACAGGAAAAAAGGTTACTGAAAGGATGCAGCCTTCATTACTTTCTGGTTTTTCTTTTTTTGCTCTTTATATTTTTCTTGACACAAAGGAATAGTGAGTCATATCAAACTTCAAACGCTGCTCTTTTCATCTCTCCTCCCTTCTTCTTTTTCTGGGGAGAAGAAAAAAATAGCTCGATTTGTTGATGAGATACGTCTGTTTCTGCAGCGGAAGCTTGGCAGAATGTTTTTTTATTTCAATGATGTGTGCGTGTGTGTGTTTCTGCACATTAGATCATGTGTGTAATCTATCATATCCACAGTCTCACAGTGGATATGATCACTGGTGACCCTTTCAGCATCTCCTCCCTCAGTTTAAAGTGATGCAGCACAGCACTGCAGCCGTTAATCATTGAACTGCAACTGAACTGCATGCACTAACCAGGTGTGTGTGCGTGTGCGTGTGTGTGTGTGCCAGAATGTGACAGTTACACTGACCACACTCATGCCCTTTACAGCTAATTGCCATGTAACGGTGGTTTGCAGTCGACCAGCAGCAGCTAACATTGAGGGAGAACATCTGTAGGAAACAGCTGGTTAGAGCCACATTTCTATAAATTTTCAACGCCTTTTAATGCCAGTAATGTTTTACTTTTTACTTTTACTTTATCTTTATGTCTATATCTTTCAAATAACATGCATTATATACAATTATTATTATTTCTGTCAACCGTATCTCAGGGAACTGTGAATTTTGACTGCACTTTTCGCCATTTTAAGTCAGTTATCAGGAGATTTTCCTGCTGTGCTTTCACATGGGCTCAATCAGATAATCCCAACATTTCACTAGGGAGTAGGTAGGACAAGTTCTCGAACTTTGCATTCTCAATGACAAAACCTTTGTGCAATTTCAGGAATTGGATGTCACTCTCCAGTAAATACAGTGTTTAATTTAACATCTAGTTTTATTTTAGTTTATTAGTTTTTCCAGTGATTAATAAGGTTTCAGAGGCAATGCAGTTACCCGTCTCCTTCGTCCAAACTTCCCACACACACCTCCTGGTAAACTATCAATGCATGAATTCGAGAGGCAGCAATGAACATCGAGTTTGTGAGAGTCACACTCTCTTCATAAGAGTGGGAAGCAACAGTGTTAATTTTAGATCTGACTACTGTTGGTGTGAGAGCGAAGCTACTGTTTCTGCCCACGGCCTCTGTAATTAAATCAGTTAAAATCATTTTTCACATCTGATCTTTTGTACGTTCACTCTTGCTCTGACTCCGTCTTCTGATTGACAAACTGTGATCATTCAGCTGAGCTGAAGACTCTTCAGGCTCCCAGACGTTGTCCATTGATCCCGGGACTCCAGTTATGTTACGCCCCACCAACAGTAAATCTTGATTAGACTGCTGAAAAATCTAAGGATTCAAACAAACAAATCTGATCTTTCTACTCGACTGTTGGCTTTGGACACACTGGACAGCACTAGTTGTCATAGTAACGAGGTACAGGTACACCAGAGGCAGTTTTCTGTCTAGAGCATGAAAATGGTGAGAGGCACAGTCTACAATACACATGCAGTGACATACAAACAGATTCACACTCGCTCATTCACTCACATGCACTCATAATTACACACATACAGGTTTGTGCAGCTACAGTATATTTGTAAGGACACTGCATTGACTTGTGTTCATTTGGTTAGTCCAGCCAAACCTTTGTCAGACTAGACCCTCAGACATGAGGTTCTGAAACATTAGGACCAGGTTTTGGTTTTCTACTACAGGTTGTGACAGGAATCAAAAACATACATACACTGGGATAATAGCCTTATTAATATGCTGTTGTGTTTCTGGTTTGAAGACAGAAGATACAACTTTACAGACAAAAGTGTTTGGATGCCTAACCATTTGTCCCTTTTGCAGCTGTAACTGCTTTCACTCTTCTTGGAAGACTTCCCTCAAGATTTTGAAGTGTTTCTATGGGAATCTGTGCCCATTCATTCTGTAGAGCATTGATGAGGTCAGGCACTGATGTTGGACGAGAAGACCTGGCTCATAATCTCTGTTTCAGTTCATCCCAAAGGTGCTCGATGGGGTCGAGGTCAGTCGAGTTCCTCCACACCAAACCCGTCAAACTTTATAGTCTTTATAGTCCTTGCTTTGTGCACTGGGGCACAGTCATGTTGGAACAGAAGAAGTCCTTCCTCAAACTTTTGCCACAAAGTTGGAAGCATAGCATTGTCTAAAATGTCTGGACATGCTGAAGCATTAAGATTGACCTTTATTGGAGATAAGGGGGCCTAGACCACAGTCTGATTAAAATTCAATTCTTAACATCTGTGGCCAAATACTTTTGTCCATATGGTGTATGTTACAATTCCGCATTTAAACATCTGAATTCGAAAAGATTAATGTTGCCATATTTTGTCGTGAGCATACTTACATTAACAAAAACTCTGAATTCCGGGGTAACACTTTTTTGTTTAGAGACATGCTGCTTCCTGACATTGTCAAACTAGTGTAGATTGTTTTGTTATTGTACTGACTGAGAAACGTGTGTCTGAGCACTAATGTCGCAGCAGGGTGCCGAGGTTACATCCCTGCCAGTCAGAACTGGTTGAATGATTACGAAAAAATGGAGGTGTGCCTCTGGAAAGGCCTGTGATAGAAGGCAAAAATATTTAGTTTAAAACCCAAGCTTTTGCATTGAAATGAAATGTCATTAATTATTGGACAAACTGCTGAAACTGTAATTTTTCTTGGCGTCTTATGCACTTGTTAGGGCTAGGCACTTTTTGTGCACCTAAGTCATAAATATATATATATATATATATATATATATATATATATATATATATTTTTTTTTTTTAATATACTTTATTTTAGATAAAGTTCAGGTGTGGAGAGTCTCGCCCACAGCAGAACTAATGCGAGTCTGTCTCCAGTGTTATGTGAACCGACAGGGTCATTATGTGAGGAGTGATATATACAGTTGATGTAGAGACGCCCCACAGTCATTAGTGTCTCGTCCTCCACATAAACCTGGTAAACAATGAGTTATTGATGAGACGTGTGTGTGTTTACAAAATAACTTTAGACGATTGACTTTTGGAGCTGATTGGTCTAAAAAAAAAAAAAAAGAAATCTCTTTAAATCACCAAGCTAGAGATAAAACGATTGTCCTTTATTAAGATATCACAAAAAATAAGCAAATTACAGCATGCATATTTTTAATTTTTTAACTAAACATTTTCAAGCTATATTTCCATACTAGATAACTCTCGTTTCTGTAGTATGTTATCTTGATGACTTTATTATAAAAATGCACCATTATAATAACTTATTGAGGGTTTATGTTTAAACAGTAATTCCAGCAACAGCACTCAACAGCTACCAAGCGTCTTGTTAGAGTGAGTTAATTAATTAAATGAACACATTCAACAATGTAGTTTTCACATTGCAAATTTTTATTTTTTTGTGTTTTAAATTTTTAATTTAACTGTTGCCGAGTTTTTAAATTGTATGAGGAAGTCTGAGACTCGTTCCCTCCTTTTTTTTTATTTATCTTTTTCAATTTAAGCTCTGTAATGCGCAATATAAACGTTGGACTGTGCACAAACCGTCGTAAAGCAGAAAATAAGATCCGATCAACACAAGCACACACTTGTTGGTCTTTGTCGCGTGTTCTGCTCTTCACTTGCAGCATACGCTGCAAGTGCTGATGCCTTTCAGTTTTCATGAATAAATAAAATAAATGATGATGGTAATAAGCCACCACAGGATGAAAACAATGCCAGGAACACAAGGAACATTCTCTGTTCTCTTATCTGATCTATCATTCCTACCCCCCCTCTGCTGTGGGTTTCATTTAAATATACTTGTTCTCTGTTTTTGGGCCTGTTGTTATATAACATGACAGTAAAGTGAAGTGGGCTGATGAACCTGAAGGTCTGTTAAGAGATACCCAATTGATAAGAGTCGGCCATTCTGCTCGGCTTGGTTTTACCCTTTTCCCTTTGTATCACATGACTCTTCAAGTGCTTGTTGTGTTCCCAGGAGACTGTTGTTATGGACCTGTAACCATGACAACGAAGCAAAGCAACAAATGTATGGAAAATGAGTCTGTTCGTTTGGGCGGATGATGGTTTGTTTTTTTTTTCTTTTCTTTTTCGTTCAAGCTTCATGGTTGATGGAGGCCATCAGTCGTGGTCTAGATTGAGCCACACGCAGAATCTGCATGTGGCGACACATTAACAAATGGCTTTATGGATTGGATTGGCATCAAGGGGAGAAAATGCTCTCCTTCACACAGCTCAGTGCGCTCAGGTTTGGAAGCTTTCCAATTCAATCATAGACTTCCATTGAAGGCTGCTGAACGGCTCCACTGGAGCAAGTCAAGTGTCAATCTGGACAACACAGCAATGTCACAATTAGGACTGGTTTTTCCCAGAAAATCTGAATGCCACAATGAAAGAGGTGGTAAATTCCATTTTCACAACCCAGAGAGGAGATTTATTCTACTTCCTTTTCCTTCAGATTTGCTGCTTGAGTGACAGATGATTGAATGTGAAGGCTACCAGTGCTGCATGTCCAGTCTCAGCTGGAGGTGTTGACAGTACAGTTCCTTGCTAAAAGGTGAAATAGACAAACTTTTGGCTTTTTTTTACGTACTGTTTATGTTGCATTTTAACCTACATGCACGTTTACAACCCTATAGTATCACTCATTCATCGTCTACCACTTTATCCTCTACATGAGGGTCACGGGAGGCACTGGTACTTAATCCCAGCTGACATAGGGTTAGGGGAAGGGTAAACCCTGAACAGGTCGTCAGTCCATCACAGGGCCACATAGACACAAACAGCCATCCATTGTCACATTCACACCTACAGTCAATTTTATAGTGTCCAATTGGCCTAATCCCCAAATCTGCACGTTTTTGGACTGTGGCAAGAAACTGGAGAACCCAGAGAACCCCCCCCCATACACACACACAGGGAGAACATGCCCTATATTATCAAAAGAGCTGTTTTCCCATTTCCTATTGAGTTTTTGAGGTTGCTATATGCCCCTGTATCCACTTTCCGATTTAGGTTCCAAGCCAGCTCAGTCGATACAAAGATGTGACGTCAATAGATTGCTGGCCACTTTGGTCAGAGTGTCGTCACTGGAACAGTCGTGAGTGCGACGTCCGACACAGGAATCAACCTGACTGTGTTAATGTCCAACATTTAACAAGGAAATTTCTAAAATCTCAACATTTAACGGAGGAGTTCAGCCTGTTCAGCCATATTTTAGTTCAGTGACTGTGCCTGTGCTCTGGTCATGCAGGAAGTACTCAACTAATCTTTTTTAATGAAATGATTCTAATGATTCAGAACACCGAAAAGAAGTGCTATGTCACAGCAGTTTTGTGCAGCCATACTATGGCGACTCTGCCCATGTTGAGGAGGTACTATAGTGTTGGAAAACAACATGCCTGACACCAAACCAAGTAGAGTGGAGCTGAGCTGAGCCATGATAGAACTGTATAGTGGAAAAAACCCATTAGGCTCCACACTGGTGGCTGGTGATCGTTAAGGGCTTTTCCCTCACTCTCTCTGTGAATTTATTTCTGTGCTGTCTCAGATCGTGTTCATTAAAGATGAGCTCAGATCATTAAAATGTGTTTTTCTATAAATATACATAGATTTTTCCTCAAAGAGTCTGCTGCTTAACTCATTATTGTCATCCCTGGTGAAGGATATGATTTATAATCAGAAGTAAGTATGTATAAAAGAAATTATTAGACAAAGAAGAAGTCAAAAGATTTGCCTCCAGATTGTTTGTGCAGTCAGTGTGCAGCAGTGTCGGCTCAGAACTGACAGATGACGTTACTGCGGTAGGAGATAGATGTGTGTGTTGTAAGATGGATGGACAGAGAAAAGTTAACAAATATCCTTTCAAACTGTGTAAGGATGAAAGTGGTCTTCATTTGTCACAACACAAAAATATACATACACTGAATTCATTTTGGATCGTAAGCAGCAAATTTGATCATTCTTACAAATGAATTGCTAATGCCGGTATGGTTGGTTACACATGGACCTGTTTCACTTGCATAAGGGTTCGTGGTCTCAGGGTTTGGGTTGTGAAGCCCCACCTGTTGCTTGATTTGAGTGGCATAAATGAGAACTGCAGCTATGTGCCTTGCAATTTTCTTAGTGTCCAGAAAATGCAAAAACAAACAAAAAAGTAATCTCAGGGCACACGAAAAAACATATGGCACCATATGGACCTCTTACCGCCATTTTATTCACATTTACTTACATACACATTTTTGAAAGTGGTAAGAAAAGGGGTAAAATATTATAAGGTCATAATTATGATATATGATTAAACTATCAAATGAAATTGGCATTTTATTGCATATTGTATTTAGTGTTCCATGAGAACTGCACCATAAGCGACTGATACATTTCATTCTGACAGTTTGTAGCACGTGCACACGACTGATAATGTCCGTGGGCTTTATGCAGCTGTATTAAACCACATACTGTATGTCAGCCTATGTTGTTGCCTCATCGAAAAGTTACCAGCAGAGAATAAAGCGGCAGGAAATGTGGAGGTGCACAAACAACATTGCAACAACATAAACTCCATCACAGTGGCTGTGGTCGACAAAACGGGCCAGACAACTTCACAGTACAGTGAATGACAGATAATCAGTTATTTGTCGCACAAACCTGTCTGAACTGTGGTGGGAACCACAGAGAATCCATGGTCGAAGGGACCGTCGTGTAGTGATGCATCACAATATCTGTCTTGTTGAAGAAAACAAAACGTTTGTGAAAAGGCGTAGCTTTCTCTGCCGCTGTAAACTCCCATGTCTTTGTCCAGGTAACTTCAGCCCAGGTTTCCCCTCATTCATTTGAGCAGCAAAAGCAGCTGAAACTTTCAGGGACTGTTTACTTTAGAGCGCCTTCATTTATTAATTAAATTAGCGATATTTACCTTGGCATATCGATTCTTGTATCGCACGAGGAAAGAGGACAATATACAGTCCTAGTGTGAACGTCCCTCAGTGAGTCCTTCATAACCTGCGGATCTCTGTAAAGTATAACCAGTGCTCTCTCCTCGTCCCAGTTGTTTGGTTAGTGACCTGAATGAGCTCTGCAGTCGGCAGCTTGGCAGGTGTGTTTGATTTGGGGCACTTGATGCAGCTGCTGGGCGGTGCTTCAAATCAACAGCTCCACTGATTTGTTTCTTTTTCGCGATGTTAATGGTGAGACTGCATATTGTAACAAGTGGAAGACTCTTCCTCTCATCCCTCCATTTCCCATGTGTCAGGGACCAATTGTGGCCTTTGCATACCTTAAAGGATGTCACTCTTTTTTGTTTGCATTCAAAGCTTCCGCTTTGGTATACATAATCTGTGCTCTGGCTGGTTTGTCCATTCAGGCTACTGTAGAAACTAGAAACCAGGGATGAGTCGATATCAGAATATCAGAATAAAAATCAGAATAAACCTTTCTTAATCTTACTTACTCTCTTTATTACTGATCTAGACTTTAGATACAGCAAAGTAAAATACTTGGAGTTGAAATTACTGATTTCGGAAAAACCCTACAGTAAACAAAACATCCTTTTTTTAAAAAAATTTTAAAACGGTAAATATAAATGTTTTTGTTCTAACCCTGCTGGTATCAGACTGTCCTTCTGTTTACTACCTACCATGTGATTATCTTAAATGAACTGGATTGAATCGATTACGATGTCATGGGTGCTTTTTTCATCCGGAACATATTGTGTTGAAGGTTTCTGTTTTGTGAAAAGGCAGATCAAGGTTGAGCTGTATTCAGGGACACAGGGTAAAGCAGGATTTTGCAGCATTTGGTTGGCAAGTTTGTTACTTCACAGTGTTGTTGCTGCTTTAGGCAGGTTTTTTTTTTTTTTTTTAATGCAACCTTGTTGTCAGTCTTTGTCACAAATTAATAAATAAATAAATATTACAACCCTTTGTAAGGGAAAAAAAAAAGTATTCATCCATTTTGCTCATGTTTATATTGAAATCTGAGAGGAAAACATCTGACGGCGATGAAGAAGGAAACTGGGATTTCATCACAGTCCAGACACAATTACAAGAGTCGCAGAATAACAGCTCATTTACGTGGCTGTTTGCTCGATGGCCTAATGGAGCTGAAAGAGCTTGGGGGGGGGGAGTCCTCGCTGTTGTGTTTTCTAATTACAAATTCAAATGGCACTTCATTGGTGAGCACTTCTCTAAACCCAAATTATTATTCTGAGTAACCTCACGAGGCGCATGCGGCGTTTTAAAGCTACACAGAAAACACCAGCAGATCCATGAGTAATCTGCACGTCATCATCATGCACACGCATAGATTTGCAAAATCACATATTTCAGAAATTTCAGGTTTTATGCATCGACTGTCTTTTTTTTTTTTTCCCACAAATCCATCCCAAACTAATATTATGTGACGAACTGTACAATCAAAGATATTGGGATATTTCTCTCCCCCTGCACACACACACACACACGTTTGCACAGCGTTTGCACAGCGTTTGCACAGCGTTTGCACAGCGTTTGCACAGCAAGTGAGGACCCTCATTGAAATAATGCATTCCCTTTGCCCCTTACCCTAAACTTAACCGTCATTTACCTAAACCCAATCCTAAACCTAAACCCTAATCCTCAAAAAAGCCCTTTAAAGATGTGAGGACCAGCCAAAATGTCCTCACTCAGTGTGGTTTATATGATTTTTAATCCCCACAAAGCAACAACTACAAGAACACACACGTGCGTATGACGATGATGATGTACGACAGATGTTCGCGTGTGATGCGTCCGCCAACATCGTTAGCACAGACTCTCAGCTCCAGTGGTGTCAACAGCTAACAGCCGAGTCAACAGATTGGACTCATTTTGAGTTTAAAACCCATTTTCGCATGCTTTACTTTCGTGATTGTTCATACACTGTGGACATTTCAGCTTGTTTTTGTCCTCCGATGTCCCCGCCAAACAACATCACATTACTGTTGTCTTCTGAAGAGCAAAGAGGGCATGGATGCACTCACAGCCCCCTCTGCTGGACAACCAAGGGCTTACTTCACACAGTCTGTCGCACTCCTAGTCTGTCTCTTTTTAAAGTCAAACAGGCTTTTACAGTTTGAACTTTGGCACTGAAAAATCTGTCAGTCCGGTGGCTCTGCCTGGATGAACGTGAACTTCTGGTTTCAAACATTGTGCCAGTCAAATGTTGTTTTTTCTCTGTATCTCTGAGGGATCTACAGATTTTAATTATCTTTTTTTTATATTACACCGTGAGTTACAGGTTTTTAACCAGGAGATAATAAATAATAACAGCAGCATGTATTGAGTTATATACCTGTTTTCCTGTCATAGATCTTGTAAAAATATGAAGTGGTGTAAGGACAAGCTGCTACCTGATCAGTGAACAGACTGTGAGGTGCTTTCTGTGGAATCATGTAGTTTTTCTCTCTGGACACTTGTCCCATAATAGTCAACACAAATCCCATAATAATGATATTCACAAATGATAATTGTGTACAGGTTCCAGTGAAGATGACGATGGGGTTGTTTTTTTTCAGCGTGAGACTGATTGTGTGTGCAGCATGCTTTTATTCATTCTGAAGAAACTGTTGATAACTTTGAGTCACTTTGACTTTTAATTAAATATCATTTTATTGGTTGCACAAACTTTTGTTGCACTTTGCTTGCACATAAGTTATCACATGTACAACTGAAGCTACGTTATCAGTAGATGTCGAGGCTTAGCAAGAGGCTCAAACATCAGATTCTAATAATCTTTATTTCAGGACCAGGTAAGAGAAGGGCATTCACTTGTACCAAGCTGATTAATTTGAAGCATTATCAAAGATAAATTAAACAATTCCAAACTAGGTCTGAACAATTAAACATTTCCATCTCGAAATTGGAATGTGAAACAACAAATTGCAAGTTAATCATTTTATTTTTATTCTTCTATTTTCTATGTCAGTTTTAAAAAGCAATATATATTTATATATTTAATTATACAATATATATTTATATATTTAATTATAACAAACAATTCTTTAGGTTTCCATCCTTGTATTATCCTTGTATCCTTGCATTATTTGCTTTTGACCACCATAATGCGATAATGGTGAATTTCACTAAATATTATAAATTAAATATTATATATAATATACATGGAATCAGCAAGTTAAATTTTTTTATAAAGTCAATTAATAATTGTAAGCCTAATTGTCCAACACACATTAATATCCTTAATTTTGCATAAAAGAAGCCTAAGATATTTTATTTTAAGGTGTATTTACAGTGAATAGTCTAGAGTAACAACCTGTGTGAAGCTTTATATCTCTGTATATCTCATACGGGATCTACACTAAAAATATCCAGATATTATTTAAAAGCAATACCGGTTAGCCTTACAGAAATATTAATTTGATTTATATTATGTTATATATCGATACTGAATTATGTAAAAAGGTGTATTGTGATTTTTTTTTTCTTCCCCCCCCCATATTAAAATGTTTACATGTTATGCTATGACGTTACTGACTCCAGCTCTGTTGCTAGGTAACAGCAGCAAGGTGATGTGAACACAAACTCGTAACACGTTAGGGAAAAAAGACCCGGACGTCTCATTCCGATTCGGTTTTCAGGGTCGTCGTTTGCTGAAGGATGCAGCCCCAATACTTTTGTCTCTTTTCTTAAACCATGTAAACAGCAGGTTGACTCACTGTTATTATATCATTCTGGTGCTTTGTTTGACTTTATTACAGCTCGATTGAATTTTTAAGCTGTTGCTCCCCAAGTTTAATTCATTCATTATTGCCTTTAAGACCTCCACAGCAGGATTTAATGTCCTTCAAGACCATGATCCTCAGCAGGAAATGGTCTCTCACAGACTGTTTGAAGAGCAGTTTACATTTATTACAGAGGAGAACAGTGTGGTTGAAGGACAAGGCAATTAAATATTTCACCATTATTGCCTCTTCCTCTCACACATAATACGACATCACAGGCTCTAACGCTGCGCTTGGTTTTCTGTCGCCAGTATCCACTGTTTTATGATGGAAACGGAGAAAAGAAAGGACATGAAACGACACGACAACATTGTAACCAGGTTTATTTTTCTAACGCTAACAAAAGCCGTTGTAAACAATGATGTACAGACCTTGAATGATGACAAATAAATTTTTGGCTTCCATGCTTGAGTGGAAGTCTTGGGCAGAGAAATAATGAAATTAAATAATGGCATTTGATTTGAACAAGGAGGACTGGAGCTGAACGCTCTGACGTCAACGTCACACTCAAAATAGATTTCTCTTTGTCGTGGCCACAGTATTTCAAGTCCAACACAACAGGAAAAAGTCTGTCAGTGCTTTACAAATCATTATATCTGTGCTCTGTGCCTGTAGTGACATCGTATGTACACTTTTTCAGTTGATTTCTAATGTGGGAATTCATTAATTGGATCAATATTTGTTATACAGTATATAATTAAGACCTAGTATCATGGCTGTATCAACACAAATATACTCCAAGTCATGTTTATTTGGTTAATTGATTAACAAAAATTACCAAAGATTTATATAAGTAAATGTAATATGTTTAAAATTTGTTCAACAGTTATTGCAGTTCCTCCTTTGAAAACGTGGCACTTTTGTTAAATTTTTGTTAAACGCACATAACTGTTCACTTTGTGAAACAATGAAGCTCTTTGGTAAATTTTATCATATTATAAAAAGTGTTTCAGCTTTAGCGCAGCAGCAGAGAAATATCCCATTGTCACTATCTTTCTGCTTTCAGTCATCTATATTTAAACTTCTCTCCACTGCAGACCCTTGTCTTTTTCGTCTCCTCTGGTCATGATGTTTTTGAGAGGAATACTGAGGCTTTTTTATTTTTGTAATTTTTTTGAGGCGCAGCGGCAAGCTGCTCTCTGCTCGCTCGCTCTGCTGACATCCCATGTGCTCAAGTGCTTTGAGCTGTGTTGCTGGGTTTGTGCCGGTGGATAGAGCAACAGACCAAAACAGAAACAGAGTTTGAGACCCACAGTTGAAAATTCACTTTGTGAATAGTTTTTCAATTTACTATATTTCTTTCGTCGCTGCTTTGGGTCAATTAACCATGGTAATTTTATGTCTTAATATAATAAATGTATTACATATACTGACTTTCAGTGGAATTACTTTGAGATACCATTTTACATAATCACGTTATTCAAATGAATTCATTTCAAAGTAACCCAGTGCGAGCTCCAGTGTTGAGGTCTGACATCTCAGGTCCGTTTTGAAATCATGCCTTGTCTGAATGTTTCACTTATTCTCTGGCTGTAGCACAAGTTCAATTTAACCACTTTATTGAAACTGGAAGGTCGCCCAGGACAAAACTGACTTAAAAACTGAAATAAAAACCTTCCTTCAGGCTATTCTTTTTCAAACTCCTTTTATAAAGTCTTTAAAGCCCCTGCTGGTGCTATTTAAAGAGCCCATTTATGGTGGCTCCTGTATATTTTTGAATGTATTATCCTGCACTGAATTCAGGAGACTTTATAACAAACAAGAGAAGTGTGATGCAAAGCGTCCGTCCTCGTGCGTGTGTCGACTTTACAACAGTCACGGTGCAGCGCTGCCTCTTACAGCGCTGACCCTACAGAGGGAGGGACACGCACTGAAACACACACATTCGACAAAGACGCATGCTATGCACACACACATAAGTAAGCAAGGCAGCAAGGAGCTGCATGACTGCACACACAGAATAAAGATGTTCTGATGCCCAAGACTCAAGTGTCCTTACCCAGCAAGTCTAAGAGCAACTGCCATGACCGCTCAGTAATCACAATAAACAAATTCTACTTTCCTTGAGGATGAAATAAGGCTACAAACTGCCAAGACGTGATTATCAGGCACAACCACTTTTGTCTTCTACACGGCAATAAAATACAATTGACTTTTAAATGGAGACCTTTACTAAATGCCCTCATTTTCCTCAAACTACAGAGATGCACCTTCGTTACGGTTTCCACCCTGACTTTTTTTATTTGACAAAATCAAGGCCTCAGTAAAATGCTGCAGTGCCACACGGCGCTCCTAGAATAGTTAAACTAAGAGGGATTGCGCACTGTGTCTTCTCTCACAGGCCCACGGAGAAATAACGCTGAAGTTTTAAAGCTCAGTACGACTTATCGGGACAAAGTGACAAGCCCTAATAGGATTCCCAGCCTATTGTTTGGATAATACTGTCTTGTCTGGGTGAGGATGGAATGGTTTATCCGAGCAGTTACATGCTTCACGCTCAAATGGAGCGGCTCGGTTGGGTCTGTTCTAAAGTCCAGACAGAGGCAGAAAGAATTTTATGTTAACTTGTAGAGAAAAATATCTCAAGGCAAGATCAGTTCCCCAAGGAGGAGTTCAACAAACATTGTATATCTGTCCGGGCACACTTCACTCTTCACTATATGTGCACTATTCAAGTTTTATACCACTCCACAACATTTTATCATCTTTCATCTAGTCTTTGCTTTATGATGTTATGTGTTATGTGTGCACTGCCATGTTGTTGCAACATACAGTATAGGCAGTTCCTATCACATGTGGTGCTGGTGCTGCTGTTGCTGACTGTGGGATCATGGTCACCTGGTCAAATAGTTGCATTGATTTTAGCATTAAATGTATTTTAAAAATGCCAAAATTGTGTTTTAACTGATTTAAAGCCTTCAAAGTTGTAGGGCCCAGTACTGATCTTTATGGGACGCCAGAGAACATATTTACCTCCTAGGAAAATAAATCTTACTAAAAATTAGAAGATCAGAGCGTGTAACATTCACTAAATGTCAAATAGTCATGTCCTAAAGCGTACCCAATTTTCTCACCTATTGACTCTAAATGGGACCAAAGATTACAACGTTCACACCTTGTATTGATGAAGCCACAAACTTCTCAGGAAAACACTGACTGCAGATGGTATTTTTCTTCTTAAGCTGGGGTTCTATTAAAATGGCTTTAGTTTTTAACTAAATGTTCAAAAATTCACCAAAAAAAAAAAAAAAAAAAGTGCATGTGTGCATTTCCATCCACTATTTTAAAGCAAACGTTAGGGTGTAGTTCACTGAGATAAGCAGTAGGTGGTGTCAAAAACTGGGTCAGAAGAAGAATAAGTAGGTGCGACTTGATAATGTAAAGAAAGAGCATCAAGAAAGATCCAAACGTGTGAAACAGTATTTTGTTGTTGCTTCCCATCTGTTATTGTTATTACAATATTTGCTTTTTGCACTTAAAAGTCATAGGATGTTTCCTCATCGGTCCATGTATACCTCCCCTGTTATCAGTTTCCACCACATCATTGTTAATTTGCTTAATCTGTTTTTACAGCTGTGCAATATTTCAAGAATATTTTTTCAGTGGTACTCATTGATAATAGATGGAAAGCTGCATATAGACTCACATGCAAAACTGACTTGTTTTTGCAACTAGTGGAGATGGTGGCCGCTCAAGAGAAGACACGTTTCAAACTCTTCCACTTTGGCTTTACGTTTCACACCCAAAGACAGTCTGTGATTGATATACAAAACGTTCTATGTGCTGCATGAGGTGGTACACCACTACTGTGGCCATGTGGCAAAAAAACTGTAAAGAAAAAAAATAAATAAAAGTTTTTGCTTCCTTTAGTGAGCACTTGTCATTTGAATGTGGTGGTTAATTACTGAAGTGCTTGTAGTGTGAAGAAGAGTGCAGTCGCAGGGATGATGCTAATGTTTGTGTGATTTATGTATTTGAAGAAAAGAAGCCTCCCGTGATGCTCAGTAGCTGCTGCATGTGTGAGGAAAAAAAAGAAGCCTCGCCTTGTGATTTCCATAATAACTGAGGTGGAGGATCATTTAACCCAGCTGCGTTTCATTTAAATTAGCATGGATGGAATATTGTAATATAAATCTCCCTATATATTAGAGATTCTTCTCACCAAGGTCAGTGAATGATTTCCCCTGGGAACTCGTATGAAGGTACGTGAAAGGGTGAATGTTAAAGTCTTTCTCTTGAGATGGAAAGAGAAGACAAAGTGGACTAGACAAAGTTTTAAAGTAGACAAATAACAACTCACTGTGGCTGTCTGCCCCCAGGCCTAAATCCTCACTGAAATTTGTGACAGGACCGAGAATCAGAGAGAGCCCTTGGGTCCTGGCCTATCCAAATCGTAGGAGAGACTTGCCAAGGGACCTGGGAACTAGTCGGTGTAAAGAGCAGTAAGATGTGGATCATGTAAGTTTTTAACGTGTGACTAACGGAGAGAGCGGCACAAAATTTGCGGAGGTTAAACCAGGGGTTCAACAAATGGGAATTTGAGAAAGGAGTAAGGAAAGAGGATAAGCAGGGAGGGAAGCGTTCTTTCATGAAAAGACAAGTTAAAAACAGAGGGACAGAAAAAGTCACAGAGGGTGACAAAGCCAGGATTAACTTATCTTGGTGGCAAACCACTGCCTGTTGCGTGCAGAGGATGATATGGAGGACAAGGGGTTAGGAAAATTAGGTTTTGCTGCAGGGAAACATTGCAACACGAATGGGTGATTCAAAAAAAATAAAATAAATAAAACAAGAGAGCCAGGAAAAGCCAGGGAGGAAAAATAAATGTGGTGTGTCTTGTTCGTCCATGGAGCTGTGGTCCACATAATTAAATATAAACAATGGGAAAAGATGGGTTGAGGCTAATGGCAGGAGAAAGCGACCTTTGCTTGACTCGTTTGACATCTGTGAGTGCTTCGTTAGTCAAAGAAAATACCTGAAAAACATGTAATGAGTTACGTGAAAAGAGCGAGTTGACCAAAACTGCAGGTAACTGGATCATCGCAGAAATGGCTGTATACTATTCTGTACAGAAGTGTGTGTCTCTCTGACAGAGAGTGTCAGTCTTTAATCACAGCCAAAAACTTTTCCTTTTAATTCACTAGTCAATCTATTCAATAGTTTTAACCTTGGAGCCAGCATTTTACATTCTTCTTTTTAATGGCACATTTGTCCAGTGCATGTGAACAATATCATGAGCTCTTAAATTGGTTATGTAAAGCGGTGCCTCAAGCTAAACGCCAACCACAACAAGGAAACATGACACAGCGGGAGTTGATAATTGTTATCACCATCACCAACATCTTCATCATCTTCAGTAAACACTAATATCTAAAAAAAAAAAAATTATTAAAATTATAGTTTTGATCGTTTGTTGCTAGATTCAAACCTGAGGAAACAGCAAAGTTATTACATGTTGTGCCTCATGGGGAGTAGGAATATTTATACCAACATTAGTGGATCAAATTTAAATATCAGTTTTATTAGGATTCATGCCTTGGGGAGAGTGAACACTGACATTACACTAAATGAAAAATGACCCAGTATTTGAAATGTCAACTTGTGGAAAAGTGGAAGTAAATAGGATAAAATGTTATAAAAAAAACAAAAAAAAAAACATACATCATACACTTACCATCATTACAACCTTATCTCCTGCACAGATAAAACAGAAAAATAATAATAATAATAATAAATAAATCACCCAAAAGCTTGGTGAACATATTATCAAAATATCATCCAGGTTACTTAGGTGTTATTCCAAACTATCACAGCAACAAAATAGGAGACTGAAAAACTTCTTTAAATCTTGCCACATTGTGTAAAAGCTACACACACACTCTCCTTTCTTTACACATAAGCAATAATCTGCATGGACGCCCTGGTAATGATTTTTCAATAAACCTGAGGCTCTGATTTCATCTCATCTCTTCTCTCTCTCACTCTCTCTCTCTCTCTTTATTTCTTCTCCTCCCCCCTCCTGTTTCAATCCTCTTATATTGTGATGAGCTTCACCAGAATGACTCAATAACCAAAGTAGCAGAGACCAGAGGCGAGAAGGAATGTGGCAAAGTGGGAGGGGGGGGGAAGGAGTCTGAATAATTTAAAAAAAGGTAGAATGAGAATTTACTGTGTGTCTGCTCTTCCTCTCAACAGTTTCATGAAGCAAACATCCATCTGTTGAACAAGATAATGTTGGACAAAGAGAATTATGTTATTTTTTTATTTTAGCAGAAAAATGTATGATCTGAAAGGATCCTATTGCTCATTTTAAGACGGGAAAGTAGGCTTTTAAAGCTGGGATAGGCAACATGTGTTTGGTGTTTATTGCTTAATAATTTCATGGAACAGTTGGGGAGAAGTTGACACTTTGACCAATCACAGTGCAGTTCGCACAGAGAGAGAGGGCACTTCCTATTCAGCAGCTGCACAAATATGTCACTTCAGTGGAAAGACCACTAATCTAGAATATTACAGTAACTATAACAATAACTGCCTACGCCCTAAACCAGGGGTGTCAAACATGCGGCCCATGAGCCAGAACTGGCCCGCCAGAGGATCCAATCCGGCCCACAAAATGATTTTGTGAAAGTTTCACATACTGATTAGAATCTACTCAGTACATGAACTGCTATATTTTTCTGTTCCACTTACATGTGGCACACTGGTCACAAAATATAACATTTAACTGCAACCCTTGTAATTTGCTAACTGTGTCCTTTCACATCGCAACTTCAATTGAAAATGAATTCTGCAGCTCAAGCTTTGAGCTTCAGCTTACAAACTGATTATTGTGTATGTTCAGCGTATGACACCGACATTTTCAAAGACGCTACAATAAACGACATGAACCCGTTATCCACCGGAATTATGAGACACACTTTTCATAAACAAACTGAATTTGGCCTCCTACATTTTTACCTAACTATCCAGAGGTAAACAATGTTAAACTCATTTAAAACACTTTAATAACAAACGGACTCACACCAACAAATACACACAAATGTCTCAATAAAATCTATTGCAAACAAAACATGTAATTACTTTATGACTAGTAATTATTTCAATTTGCTGCCTTTTTAAGGTTTTTTTAAAAGAAACAATTTGTTAAGAGACAACACACAGAGAGACATGAGATGAATAAAGAAACCACTTGTAGGCACTCGTTTGGCAAAGACGTGGTTTTTACTGCAGGTTCCTGGAATCAACAGTTCTGAAGCAAAAAAGGGACATAAAAGAAAATCATTTTCTCTCAGTGGCCTTGGGTTCAAATAAAGCGGTCAAACACAAACACCCATTTTGCTGTTCTGCTGAAGAAAGTGGTCCTGACAAAGACGGCACAGGAAGGTGACAACAAAATAAAACCAGTGAATACTTGTTGAGAAGGATCAACATTATGATGTCTGGATACCAAATGCTGTTTCCAATGCATGTGCTTAAAACAATTAAAGCCAAATCTCACATGCGAAGTACCATTTGGAATCCTTGACTTAGTGTTTTCACAAGAACCATGTTGCACTGCGCGTCCACCTACACCTGCAACTCTGCACCTTATACAACGTACTAACTTCTTTTTTCTTCTTTTAACATTACTTACACAGTCCATGCCCCAATATACACCCTGCTTCTGCTTTATGGTCTGTCTGAGTCTGAATTAGACCAGAATTTGCTAAGTGATTTGGTGCTTTATTGACAAAGGCCTCAAACTAGTGATAGAGACCATAAACTCCTCGGAAAAGGAGTTTATGCTCAGTTCCTCATAGTACACTTACTTACAAACCAGTAAAATTCACCCCCTTGTGGCAGTTTAAGGCGCCGTCCACACGGGAACGGATTTAGGTCAATCCGATAAAGCTTTTTATCGTTACGGCCTCTCGTACACACGGGAACACGAGTTCCAGAGTGGAAAACGCCTTCGCGTTGTCGCGTAGACAAGGAAACAGATACTTTTTGAAAACGATGACGTCACTTTACCTTCACCGCCACGTGACCGGAACAAGACGTATCCTCACGCAACAATTGTTTTGGTGTGTCCGGTGGCTCTGACTGAGTCTGTTTACAGCGCCACATGTAGGTGTGGCACATGCATTACATCGATTTCACCATGTGTTCCGTTCCCATCTTTACCCGACATGTTTCCGATCCGTTACCGTGTGTACGCGATTTCTTTTCAGCCCGCAAAAAAAAAAAAATCTCGTTGCGTTGCCGTGTGTACGTAGTCTAAGAAAAAACTGTTTTCAGAAACTTCCAATTGATCTGACTCATACGGATATGTTCTTCCTTTTACAGCCATCTGTAAAAACCTACACGTTCTTAAAGGTACAGTCTGCGAGAATTATCGCATTTCTCCACTATAGAGTTCTACCATGACCCAACTGTACTATAATATCTCCTGAACATGGGTGGGGTCGTCATGCATGAAACTGCCGTGACGTTGTTTTAAAGAAAGTTAGCAGTTCTTTTTGGCGGTGCACTGAGTCATTAAAATCAGTTCATTAAAAAGATTGGCTCAGTTCTTACTGTATGACCGGACCACAGAATCTGTCTGACACAGTCACTGAACTAAAATACAGCTGAACGGGTTGTGATTCAGCCCACGATCACCAGCTTTGAGCAGTGCTGTCGCTAAATACACCAGACTCCTCTGTTAAATATTAAGATTTAAGAAATTTCCTTGCTAAATGTTGGTGATTAATGCACTTTTTCCAGGATTTTTAAGTCTTTTTAAGGGATCTACCGTTCGGCATTGTTGTGTCGGACGTCGTACAGACTGTCAAAGTTACATACTAGTATGTGCTCAGCTCACTTGGAACCTCACCAGAGCAGGTACTAAAAAAAGAGCAGAGTCAAGCCAAGCCAAGTCGTGTTAGAAACGCATAGTGGAAAAGGGTCATCAGTGACATCTATTGGTGAGATTGCAGAATGGAGGACACCTCTGCTAACCCCTCCCCTTCTGAGCTAAAGAGGCCTTTACATACCAGAAAGAATGTCATTCTTCTCATTCTTCCACTTTAAAACACAAAACCCACACTCAGGCTGGATTGGTTGTTTTTTGTTTGGACTCCTATAGAAACATGGCAGCACAAGATGGCTACCTCCATACAGCAAGGCCCTTGCCTAGAATGAACTCATTAGTTGCCCATATGAAAGGCTTATTCTAAGGCTACAAAAACGAGCAATATTTTAAGTGTGTTGTTGCACTTACAAAATTACTAGGCACTGGTCCTTTAACTTTATCTACATTTCCTTTCCTTATACCACACACACACACACTGTACACATTCATATAGATACATTAACTTAACAGAAAATGGGACATTTGTTGTACATTAAGGAAAGAAACTAAGCCATAATCAGTTATTTAGAATAAATAAGAATATACATCAGACAAAGCCACTGTGTGAAAGACAGAGAAATTGAGACATGGAGATATTTCACACAGAGAAATGAGTATTTGCTTTCTGGTTTATCATTAACTTCCAGATTGTGTGTGTGTATACACCTGGCATTCCTTATGTTGTGGGGACCTAAACCCGTTTAAACATTCACATTATGAGGACTTGTCTTCCTTATAGGGATAAAAGTAAAGTCCCCATAATGTAAATTACTACATTTTGAGGGCATTTTTATGCCTCCACCCCAGTGACCATCATGGCTGGTGTCCTTTTGTTTTCAGATTTGTTCATCCATCTGTGTCACTGTCATGAACGAGATATTTGTGAAAGGCCTGTGAAAGGAATTTCTGAAAAATTGCCACAAATGTTTATTTATGCTCACAGATCAACTGTTTAAATTCTTTTTTTATTTTTTTCCTTTTAAGTTCCTTAAAAGCTACATGCACATATGTGACTATTTTAACTAAATGTTAAATGTTAAAGATTCATGTTTACATTCACACTGGTTTTGAGACAAATGAATCTTGAATGGGGATGTTACAAATTATTATTTTCATTATTGACTGATCTGTTTATATTTTTTCTATCAATCTATTCATTGTTTTATCTTTAAACTGTCCACAAAAAGCCAAATGGTGACTATTCTTGAACGATTGGTCTTCAAATTTTGTTAAGGTGTAATAGCTGAGAGAAAAGTACATGTGTGAGTTTTCCTGCTGGAAAAGAGATATTTCCACTATAAATAGAAAAGCAACACATGCATTATCTGTGATGTTTCTGCAAACTATGCGCATACTTTAACAGGGTTACAGCGTCTTTGTCATGTGTGCGTCTCCATGTGCACAGGTGTGTGATTCACATGTGTGTGTCACTCAGCCAGTTTCGGTTTGTTTTTCTGGGTCAGGTCTCAGGATGCCAGACCTCAGATGCAGCTTCAGCGAACCTGCAGATTACTCTTATTAATATTATTTTAGCCTCCAGGAACAGTAGTATTGAATTTTGAATCATTTGACCACTGGGAAATCTCCACAAAAACTTGATGGATGAATATAGAAATCTATAAAGGTACCACTAACCCATGAGGATGCTTTCTACCAACTGTGGTGATCCTCTGACTTTCTGGTTGAATTTTTTGGCTTTTAGTGAAACTACAAGATGAATTGGCATTAAATTTTGTCACAGGCGTCTAGAGAAACATCGAGTTGAATTCTAATTACCTTATTGTAGCACCAGTTCAGATTGAGATTTTCAGAGTTGTTTCTTGGGCATTAGCCTGATTCAAACCACTAGACATTCTCGCCACAGGAACACCAAGAGTTGTGCCACTTGGTTCATTCCCAGTTCTTCCTAGACATAAATTACTGATTGGTAGTACAAATTTTCTTTCATTTAAATTTCTCCATGGAAACTGCTTCACTTATTTCCATCTGCTCAGGCCTGGAAGGTGATAGATCTCACATGGAAGCTGAAACACTCTTCAGGTTGGTGTTGAGGCTGTGCAGTTATGTAAACAGGCAGCCTACACACAGATCTGGTAACATCTTTACTCCAGGACAAAGTAAAACACTTCCAACACTTTATGTCACTGTTTGCACTGCAGCGTCAGGCGTTGGCAAAGTCATTCAGCTTTGGTTTTTGCATAAAGCAAACAAACGTCACATTACAATAAAGCTCCAATGAGTCCAAATAATCTTTACTGGTTACTTTCAGTAGTTAAAGGCTTTGGCACTCCTGAATGCAGTGCTTCCCATTTGTGTTGTAGCAAATGGATTTTAAATGGCTACACCTTCGTCGCTGCACAACCACCTAACGTGAAACAAATTATTGCAGCGTTTCGCTTGCACAAACTTGACTGTAGGATCACTTGTGTGTAGCAAAAAACAACTTGCAAATACTCAGCAGGCGCAATCACACTCAACAGTGGGGCCAAACAATGAGGGTAGAATATCTACTTGCAATTTTCTGACAAATGTTGAGATTGCGATTTGAGTGTGTGCCTCACCAAAACCACTGTGAGCGTTGCTACCCACTCCACCCCCATCTCGCTCTTGACTGGGAGAGCAGGGAACAAGCAGAGCAGCCAATCAAAGAGTATTTCAGTTATAGTTATAGTTTTTCAGTGGTTTTGATCGAGAACTCAAAAACAAGCTGCAGGAAGTAAAAGCAGACATGACTGGAGCTTTTGTAGTCAGTGAAAGACACACACACACACACACACTGTCTGCACAAGTCAGGGCTATGAAGAATAGAAGAATATATTGAATTTAAAGGATTAATTTAAATGATTATTTTAACTGGCCCATAACACAGTCAAATACATTGATTAGATTGCAGCCTTTGAAATTTTCTAATTTACGAGTTTGATTTGGAAACGATTGAATGTTCATCTCTTCAGTGTATTTTGTCATTTAATGTAGAGGATTTGTTGATTGCAGACTTGGAGCCAATAATTCTTTAGTGCATGTTATTGTGTTAGGAAAAGAATCACTGGACATACTATGTGATGCCCATAAAAGACGACAGAGCATCAGTAGGTAGCATCAAAGCAAGCTGATTGGTTGATTCACCTCTTGTAGTGAGGTATATTTGAAACGGGTGAAAGAGACATACAACCACGTGACTGCTCTGAATTCTTCCATGTGAGCACGTTTGCACCTTAAGGCCACTTCCCTGAACTGCCTTTGTACCTGCCAACCAAAGACACTCTTATGACCTTGGGTCAGAAAAAATCGAAGGCCAGGAACAATCACTGAACATTATGGCTGCACAAACTACAAATGACCGATGTCCAACTGCCACAGTCCACATACACACAGACTTGTTTATGTGTAACTGCAGGGAAGAGAGCTTGCATACAGTATACTGGATCAACTCTTTATACAGTGAAAATGAAGAGGATCTAGGACTCTGAGTTATCTTTTATTAAATAAAACTTAATATTTACATTGGTAAGTTGCACCAATAGCAGTTATATTTTATTATCTATTGGCCTGTCGATTGTTTTCTCAATCAGCATTTTTGAACCTAAAAATGACAGTTGCACCAAATGTATTTGTTTTGCCTGTAAACCAAAGAGATTCGGTTTATTTCACTGTCATAGAAACCAGATCATATTCACATTAAAAAAAAAAGAAGAAATATTTAAACAGATTAATGAAATTTCAAAGTAGTTAATGATTAATTTAGTAGTCTATTAATTGTTGCAGCTCTAAATTATAACCATGTTAAAAACTGTGAGCTTAAAAAAAAAGACAAGAAATCAAGCCACCAAAAGCACATACTGTATAAGAAGTAACAACTACTGTATATATTAGCTATAATGAAAGCAAACGGTGAACGGTGAACTTTGAAGAATCTTAAATAAAAAACTTAGTCTGGGTTAAACAAACCAGAATAATGTTTTTTGGTGCTGTTTTAAGCACAACATTGTTTTTCACAGCTGAATGCAGGAGGGATTTGTGGCTCCTTCCTTGTTGGACAAAATTAGTGCATTTCCTGCCCTAAGGAACCTCAGTAAAATAGTTCTCCCATAGCTCTGTTGGTATAAACCCTTCAAAAGTCCAAAACCCTCTGGTTTCCAGTGGTGGCTCATGAGCTGTTACTCTTCCCTGGCATTAATGTGCTATACTGCTGTCAGAACGAGGATTAAGAGCCGTGATTTGCTCCCCATGTGTGGGGTAAACTAACTACAACTGACATTACCCCCCATGTAATATGGATGAAATGCTTTAAGAATGAGGGGAAAGCATGTTTGTGGTGAATGAGCAGGTATCTTGAGGCTTCAAGGCTGCCATCATCAGAGCAGAGAACCATAGTGGTAAATGTAAAGGAAAATTTGGTGCGGGCGTTGCAGCGATAAGTAGAGAAATGAAAACCCATTTGTTTCCGTGATGAGCTGAAACACACATGTCTGAGCTCTCTAAAACCAGGCTCTCTGTCCTGTAGATCTTCATCCAGGAATGTCACATATTTCTCTGTCCAACCATCATGTACATGCAAAATGTTCTCATGTGCACCTCAATGACCAGCACGGTGATGATGGTACTTTTCCACCATCTTGATCTTGATCCATTTCTGGGTTAGGATTTTTGGAACCTTGGTGCTACAAAGTGAAAGGTGTGAATTTCCACAATTGTGTCTCCACTTCCTGTATCCATTATGTTAATTTCAAAGTGCTGTTTTGTTTAGTTGAAGCTTTGTGGTGCTGCTTAGCTTGTGTCTCAGGATACACACATTTTCCACAAAAACTGTGCACATTAACATTAATGGGCCTATAGCAGGGGAAAAACATGCAAAAATTGTAGCATGCACTTCATAGAAACCCATATTTAGTTTCATATTGTGGACTACGATTTGGGTAACATGCACTGTATGTGCAGATTTAAAAATGTGCCTAATTGTACATATTAAAGCTACAGGAGGAAAAAAACACCAAAATTGCAGTTTGCTTTATAAAATCGTAATTTTTTGGGTGTAATTTCCTTACCACTAAACTCTGCTTCCACAGTTCTGTTGTTTCTCTTTTCTCTGTACAAACATGTGCAGTTTTGATGATGGCAAATTTGATTTTCTTAGAAATTGTTTTTTTTGTCAGAGTCTGGTTCATCCCTCAACCTCAGGATTTTTGTCAAACCTTGATGAACAAAAGTCTTGCTGATTTAATAAACAAACTAGGCTCTATTTTGACAATTGCTGTTAGGGAAGGAGTTTAGAAAGTGGTTTGTTTTACATTTGAATTGTATTGTGAGGTTTCTGTGTTTCCCTCACTATAATTTCTCAAAGCCATGCATCATCTTTTTTCTGCAATGCAACTGAATCCTGCTTTTGCAGTCACTGAGCTTCCCCAAGGTCTCCATCTTCTGCCCCTTGGGGACCTCAGAGCACACGACTAAAATCCTAATTCAGTGTCCAATCAACAAAGGAACATTGGGCTGTGTGCACTCTTCCTGTATTTGCATACAGAAAGAAGTACTGCAATCACGTACCTCTCTATCACAAGAGGCAGAGGCAAATGAATAATGGGCCCAGAGGACCATCGTTGATGGCAAGATTTTGTGAAGTGGATTTCGAATGCGTCACAGGAGAAACTGTAAGGTGGAATTAAAATGTACACAGTAACAATAAAAGCAGTTTTTACATGTTTCCCAGTTGGAAACCTGCCTCTTATTCTGCCTGTGAAGTACGTTGGATAGCTTTGCAGATAGTCCCACTGGGTCCTGACCAGGTCAGTGTGCTCATCCATCTTGTTTGCCAGTATCTCCAGTAATGATAGATGACAGGGTTAAATGTGCTCTCGGTCTGGTAGAATAAAGTTGAAAATCATTTTGGAGCTGCAGCAACTTGTGACCATCACTGTGGGTGTTCATTTATAAAGATGCCAAAACTGATAAAGCCGGCATCCTAGTGCAAAGATATCAGTGTGTGTGTTTGTGTTGCACTATGCTAAATTGCCTGGCAACCACATTATTGGTAGATGATGCAACTCTGTGAAACAAAGGTATTCATTGAACTGTGTGTGTGTGTGTGTGTGTGTGTGTGTGTGCACTTGTATTTGTAACCTCTTTAAGACGCTTTCTGGCATAAACACCGACCTTGTCAGGACCAGTGTCCTCATGGAGACCAAACCTGCTCCTAATGAGTTAAGTTTAGGCCTAACTGTAACCTTATTAACTGGATCTAGTTAAGGTTAGGGATAACCTAAATCAATGGAAGTCAATGCGGTGTCCTAAGAAGAATAGCTGTACAAACCTGTGTGTGTGTGTGTGTGTGTGTGTGTGTGTGTGTGTGTACTGACATCATCTCTGTGATAAAAGCGAGCCTTGCAGCAAAGGCCAAGCCCTTATTACAGCAACTGTGGTCACAAAGACCAAGTATAATACATCAGTGTCATCACGCAGGACTCCAAATACTTTCCCCTTTAGCAGTTCCTGAATGCATCATTTTGTTGCTTCTTTGTTTCTGGAATGTCTTTTTCTTTTTAACACATTTGTGAAATCTTATCACACAGGAGTTAATGACTTCGTAAAGTTTCTTTCCTTCTCTATCCTCACTTTCTACATTCTTACCATTGTTGTTTTTTCCATTGTCTTTCAGAATAAAGTTATGACCATTGATGCAGTGAAGGTCAAATTGCAGGTAAGCACAATATTTCTCTCTCTGTACAGTAGGTGTGCGTGAGTGTTTGCGTGTGTGCATTTTCTTTTTGAATAACAAATCAGCAGCAATTGTTTCCCATGGTGCAAATTCCTCCCATTCATCTTCATTGCTTCCCATGGTGAGAGTGCACAGGAGCTCAAACAATGACTTAATGAGGCCTTGGTTAGTTTCTATCAGTCAATTAGCCCAGTGCTCTGCCTGACTGAAGACCCAAGAGGGAATAGCAGACTCTACACTAGATCAAGTGTTGGAGGTTTTCAGTGAGAGACACAAACAGGCAGAGAGGCAAGTGAACAGACTCTGATTTGTCTTCCACCTCAGTTACACAACACTCACCCATCATGTTCCCTTTTTTTCCGCAGAGCTGTGTTCATCCATCATTGTTATCTGAGAAATATCACATTTCTCATAACATCCCAGGAAAACCTCTTCATGCCCTGGTAGCCATCAGTAAAGGAAGTTTCTGCTTTCTTTAGTCTTTGCAACACACAATAAAAATTTGGATGGAACACAATGACTGACTGGTGAACCCGTCCCTCACTGACCTGTCCACCTGCATGGTTCATTATGATTTTCTCAGATGTGATGCAGATATGTGATGTCAGTATAAACAAAGCTGTCCTCACAGCCCTCTCTCCTCTCCTCAGCTTCATGCAGTGCGTGTTCTGTGTTTCTGAGGGCAGAGCTATGTTGAGAGAGCAAACAGGAGAGGGATGTAGGTGGGACGACCACCTGTTGCAGAGTATCCTGATTTTACTTTTTCTAGATGCCTGTTAGACAAGATTCCCCCCCCCATTTTTGCTCCGTGTTTTATTAATTTATTTATTGCTGTCTGCATGTGAAAATGATGCCACATTCAAATGTACGTATCGCATGTACGTAACGCTCAATGGCCTCAAAGTTGGTGCTAGAGGTAGCTATCGGACGTTGGCAGAGCAATATCCGTCATGGCTTTTCAGAACGCATTGAATCAGGAGCGTCTGGACTTCAAGTTTTTCTTAAAGATGGTTCATCTCTCATCCAAAAGGCTTCTGCAGTTCTGAAGGTTTGTCGTGAAAACCCAGAAACCCTGGATGAGACGTGAAACGTCTTCAAGAAAGAACATCAAGTCCAGTTGCTATCGACTCGCTGTGTTTTCTGCCATGTTACCATCATGGTACAGTTTGCTTTGGTTCAGTAGGGTACGGTTTGGAACAGTAAAGCCTTGGGTCAGGGTTGCGTTTCAATTGAGAACGGTATCTTTACTAGGTGGGGTGTGCCACGTCAGCGAGATACTATAGGTAGCATGATGTTGTACCAGTGCGGCGACAACATCGAACATGACGGAACAGACAAGACGGCTCTTTCTCCTGCTCGCTTTGTGAATAGACTGCAGACGTTTGCCTCGACTTGCATGAGATATTTGATTTTTGATGAGATTTGCTAGCTATTTGCTATTGGAATAATTGTATAATGTAATTTAATGCCGCTCCATTCAAAATGAATAGGAAGCCTTTCAGTTTACACATACATGTGAATCTGCCTTAATATGAAGAAATCAAACTAATGATGGAATAAATTCATTACAATGTATAGTTTAATAGGATATTATGTAGACATAATGTTGTTTTGATATCCCAGACACATAGCTCCAGTTTTAGCAAACCTTTAACGTCAAAATGTTCTGGAGTTTGCAGTGTTGTAGTTGTAATTACACAACACATAGAGCTGAAAGACAGTTTGTAGAGGAGGATGATTGTTTTCGTTTTCTCCATCATGGGTATAAAATTTTAGTTGAAACAGCTTTGAGCCTTTTTTGAAATGATTTAATTAAAAATATTACATTAATATGTACCACTAGATATGTATGCAAATGTGATACACAAACCCTATTTTGTATTTCCTCATTCTAATTAAATGTTGAGAAAGAAGTTGGGAGCATATTACTCGCCTGATGACTTTTTAACTGAGCATTCTTTATTAACAGCAACAATGTAAATGGGTTGTTGTTTTACATTGTTTTATATGATAACTTAGCTCAACAGTTGCTGACATATTTGGAAGCATTCTCCTTTGGGTTATTGCATAATGTGCACGTACTGTATGTCTTGCTTTTGATCTATTGAACTTAAATGGTACCAAGGATGTTTTGCAGAAGGAAGGTAGAGAAATGTGGAAGTAGAAGCAGAATCATAAAGAGCAAAAGCAGAGGAATTAGCAGATGTTATACCAGTGTTAAGCACCGACTGGAGTAACATGGGGTCAGATAAAGATGTAAATGACCTTTTCGAACACCCACAGTCACTATTGTTAGCGTCTATCTTTCTAATAACTCTGCCTCGGTAATATCCTGCAATACAAAAGCCCAGATGTAAAAAGCCTGGTGCAGGTGTCACGGACTCCAGTTATGAAAACAATGCAGCTTATCATTGACCTGAGGCGCTTTTTGTTTTGGTTCTTCACTCATTCATCCTTTCTGTTCTCACATGACTCATACACAGTGATAAAAGTGCCTGATTTACCATGAATAATGTTTTCTATAAGCAGTGTCTCATTTCTCAGCCCTTGGGGCTGATTTTTATCAGCTGCAGTTAGCAAGCTAATTGAGCTAATGTATTCCAGGAGCTTGTTTAAAGATGCAGTGCGTTGGATTTAGTGGCATCTAGGGAGCAGGTTGTTTATGGCAGCTTACTGAATGGCCCAAAGCTCTTTAGGTAAGATGTAAAAAATTCTAGAAATGTTTTTTTGGTTTTGTTCTTGGCTTCTATAAAACGTGGCAGTGTAGCATGAAAGACCCAGTGGACGTGTTAGCAAATACAACAGGCAGATTCTTAGTGGAATCATGCTAATGCTAGTTTCATGTGATTACATGTTAGAGAAAAGCATAAATATGAACATTCTGCTCTATTTCTGCAAATTCAACACATTAGACCGTTTGCCTTTTTATTTGTTTCAACTGATTTTAAAACAAGAGAAGCTGCTGTTGGTGGCTACATATCATTCATGCTAAAATCAATGGTTATTACCCCAGATAGTATGGAAATAAAAAGCATTATTCTCACACAGAATTGTAAAGATAATTGTGACTGATTTTGTTTCCTGTATAAAAGTTTTGAGAAAGTGATCCATACATGTTATAATATTCATACTTTTGGCCTTGAAGGCATTTAGGCTACTACTGTAGGGAGCCAGCTTTGTTTTGATTGTTTGGTTATCCGAAGGTTTTAAAGCAGGACCAGCTTGAATATTGCTGTTTAGCAGGGGGTCTTAGCAAATCAAAACAAAGTAATTTCTCAAATTTATATCTGTTTATATCAGTGTTTTGAGAGTTGTTGGGAATTATTAATTATATACTTTCTTTTCAGATTTGGGACACCGCTGGGCAGGAGCGTTTCCGGAGCGTCACGCATGCTTACTACCGCGACGCTCACGGTAGGACCCCTCGGTTTGTGTCACTGTCAGTCTGTCGGACCACAACTTTATTTTCCCAACACGAACACTTTCATTACCTTTTGTTTTTTTTAACTTTTCTTTAAATGGACAGTTGCCACTGGGAGTTCCCCTGCTGCTTTCACTTACCCATGGGTACAGGGGGAAAAGAAACCACAGGCTGATTTTATAGACGGTAGCTCTGTGATGGACAGATTCCCTTTAGCGCGAGGCTCACCACTGGGTGGGAAAATGAGTCTGACTCTCACACAGCAGGAGCTTCAACATCTGTTGTGCGGAGCAACAAAGCTATCATGTTGTTCCTGTGTGTTTGCGTGTGTTTTCATTGGAATGTGTAACAGTGCTATCTTGAACAACCCTATCGAGTATAAATAGCAGTGTGCCTCCGGCCAACCTGAATGAGCAGGTGTTGTGGAACGCACACAGACATTTTTCTAATGACAGATATGTTCAGCAGCAAAAAAATAAATAAATAAAGCTGTAATAATTTGTTGAGGTGGATACATATGTGTTTATTTTTTATTTATGAGTGTTTGAGTGGATGCAACACCACTTATATGATCTTAGGCACGTAATCATTCCTATCTGTAACTACAAGTGGATTTTTTTCTGGTGCATTGAATGCGAGTTTGTGTGTGTGCATATATTTGTTACCTCTTTAGAACCTTTTTTTTTTTTTTTTTTTTTTTGGCATAAATACTGACCAGCAGCCCTCATGGAGGGAACTTGGTCTTAATGAGTAATTTCTGGGGAACTGGTTAAGTTTAGGGCCATAATTTGAATTGTGGTTAGGCTAAGGTTATGGTTAAGGTTAGGGATAAGACTTTGCTTAGGCTGTCCAAATGAAGGGAAGTCAATGCAATGTCCGAAGAAGAATAGCTGTACAAACCTGTGTGTGTGTGTGTGTGTGTGTGGTTGGCCAGCTGCCCGGTGATACTCTGATCTTTCAGTGCAACAGTTAACCTTCGCTGATCTTTAACAAAGCACCCAGGGAGTCTGGAAACAGCTCCTCCTCTGAGTTGTCCGTCTGCTGCTGACTTTAAAGTAAAGCTCATTTAATATGACAGGCAGGACCAAGGGAGAGGGTGCAGGCCAAATGCAGCCGTCACGAAAGCTGGATGTTCCCATGAAATAATGGACAGATTTTTACAGTACGCTTCAGGAATTGCACTTAAAACCACCGTTTATATACAGTACATGTCGTTTTTATTCTTTTCAATCTCATATTTACACACATTGCAAGAAAGATGTGCCCATTTTTTTAAGTTGCCGTGTGTCATATAATCAGGTTACATAGTCAAGGTGAAAATAAAATTTGATAGAGTCATATGTTTGTCTTACAAGCACTGTGTGTAGAATTTAGCAACATTTATTAGTGAAGTTGCTTTTTGCAGCTGAATGTTTCTGATGTCTACAGTGGGCTGTTGTAAAAAAAAAAAAAAAAAATGGTGGTCCAAAAAGCTGTCTCTGTAAAATTCCTGATACAAAAGGCTCATTCTGCAGTAATAAAACATTTTATTCAATCAGGTAGTTGTAAATGTTTGAAAAATTAAGCCTATTTTGGCCTAAAGTTTACACAATGGACCTTTTAAAAGTCCTAAATGGTTCACAGATGGTTTAACTTTGACCTAGTGTACTTTCATAGCTTTGCTCTTTCAGAGGTTTCTTTTAAAATTAAGTTATAAACACCCATGCGTTGAATTTAATGCTAACTAAACCAGATGCTGACAAGATAATATGCTGATATCTATAAAATATTATAAAAGATGATACAATAATCGGCTCTAAAGGCAAAGTACAATTGAGGCTGAGTTTGTAAATTGAGCAGGCACTTTGACATTAATCAAAGTACTGGACAAATTGAAAATGTGATGGTGCTGTAAACAAGTCAGAAGTGCAGTTATTTATAGATATTTAGTTACATTATTTAAAACAAAAAGAAAACCAAAATGGTATTATAACTGCAAGGGATAATTCGGTCTGGCCATGCTGGTCTGGTATCCCATTCTTTACTTGCTCTACCAAGTAAATCATTTAAAGTGAGCAGAATTTGTTCTTCTTTTTAAGCCATAGATGATTAGGAGCAGACGACACAATCCCAAAAATGTTTTCAACAAAGTCATTCCAGAGTCCTCATCAGAGTATCACCAATCTCTGCGTTCAAACTTTGTGCCATTGTGTCAGTTACATATTGAGATATTGATACTTTACGACCTACAGATGGCACTAGCAAAAAAGTCAGAGCATTACAAAGTCATTTGGAGTCATCTTTGTGGGGAGCATGGATTTATTAAACCACATTTTACGACCATCCATCTAATCTCTGGTCAGATGAGAAAGAGTCATTGCTATTGACAAGCACAGATTTTATTGTTTAAATGCATCAAATGCTTCGCCCTGGACTCTCGAAGTGTTTCTTGGCCCCTGCACAGCTATTGACGTTTGTTTTATTCAGCTTTCAGCCCTGACTGTCGTTAAGCCATTAATGAGAAAGCAGGATGATCTGAACAATCAGTGCAAATGGGCTGGTGGTTGCAGTGAATTCTGTGCAATCTGGCAGGTCCATCTGTTGCACAGGGCGCCGCGAAGTCCAGCTGGGTCCAGAAACCAGCTGCAGACCTTTTTCTCCTGTTTTTCTCTCTTGTTTCCAAATGAGCTGACAGTTTGTCATTTCCTCAACAGGGAGTGAAACCATGGGGCGTTAAAAAGAGGAGAAGCAGCGTCAGAGGGGGGAGACGAGTAACAGGAGGGGACAGACGAGACAGAGAGTGAGAGAGGTATAAAAGAAGACAGGTGATAGTGAGGGACGAAAAGGGATGTGAGCATAAAAGGGAGAAGGTGAAAGATGAAAAAGTAGATCAGCTCAGATAAATTAAGCCATCAAACCAAGAAAGGACAGCAAGAGGTCCGGAGGGACAGATCTGTCAGACTGGTCCACAAACAACTGCTCTGCAAGGCTGATTGAGATCCAAAACTACTCTGGAGACAAAAGGCAACTGGCATAAATAAGAGAGAGGTTGAAGAAAAGGTTAGAGGAAAATCACTGCAGAGATTTCAATAGAAACTCAGCTCTATAATTAAGTGGTGCCACAGGAAGACAAGCTGAGAGGAATGAAAGAAGATTTGAGAAAGGTTGACAAAATAATGTGGGCAAATCAACTTGTCACAGGAAAAAAAGACGATGACATGATGAACATGATGAATTCAAAGATTCAAAGCACAGACTGTTAATAAAAAATGGACGTAGTCCATAGTAAAGTCCAGGAAGTAGGACAGAATTCGCAGTCAGCCACCAATGCGTTATTTGCTGAATGAAAAACTTGGTTTATAATGTGAATAATCAATTTCTACTTTCAGGTTCTTCATCAACAAGAACATGATCTCACTGTTATAAATTATATTTGTGTTTAAAGGGAAAATAGGTGATACAGTACAGTATATATGAGTGGTCACCAGTGTGATTAACAGCTGTCCAATAAGTGGTGAGGTTTCTGAACTTCCAGATGCAAAAACTGCCACTTTAAAAGAGGAGTTTGATTTGCAGCCAGAAAACTAAATTTTTTTAAAAAAAATGTACACTCTATTATTTAAAGCTACTGTCTGTGATGTGTATTTTGGCTAAATTCCTGTCTGTTGCTGCTGTTTTCATGTAACTCCCTACTTTCCACATCACCTGAGCAGTACATTCAGTGTTGAGGGACATTAATTCACTCACAAACAGCATAAATAAACTGTGTGCAATAATGAGAAAGTTTCTACTAGAAGTACTGTCAGACCCCAGAGACCCCAACACTCTGGATCAGTGATAGTGTCAGAATAGACTTGATAGATAGATTTTATGTAGCGGGTAATGTTTATATTGATCAGATTGTTGATCTGATGTGGTTTATACTCTGCAAAAAATCATTATCTTTTGTCACTTGTGATAAAATATCAGTAAACCACTCTGTAACCATGGGGGGGGATGCTACTTTTTATCCCAGAATTTGCTTAAGAATCATCCAGTTTTCTTCATTATCAAAGTAAATTAATAATAGTAGATCAGTGTTTACACTGTATACTTGCTGACTGCAGTGACTGCATTAATTTCCATTTATTTGGACAGCTTAAACAAAGCATATCTGTAACCATAACTAGTTAATGCCTAAAGCCATTCTTAACCTAACCACAGTTCAAATCTTAGTCCTAAACTTAACAAGTTACTCAAAAATGAGATTCTGCCTAATTAGGACCAGGTTTTGGTTTTCATGACTGGTCATATGTCACATAATTACACACACACACACTGGTGTCCATGACTTCAGAGGACATTGCATTGACTGACATTCATTTCCTGGAGACTTACTCTAACCTTAATGTTAATAGTTACTTCTGGCCTAACCCTAACCCTGACCCTGACCCTAACCTTAACCTAACTCTAACCTCAGCCTAACTTTAAAACATGTCTTCACCTTAAAACGGAGTAATTAACGTTATGGGGACTTGACGTTTATCCCCATAAGGAAGACAAGTCCTCATAATGTGGCTGTATAAACAAATTTAGGCTCCCATTACATAAGGAATACCAGGCACACACACTTCTTGCATTGATAAAATGGATGTGCAAGGTCACTTTCAAAGAAGATTCTAGCATTCAGACTGTTCTTTGGCATCTATGTGAAATGAGTTGAGAAGAAGCTCAGAAGGATGTAGTTGTGTGTTGTTTGTGTTATTTGTTACCTCTTTAGGACCTTGTCAGGACCAGTAGTCCTCATAGAGACCACAACTTGGGCTAATGATGTGCAATCTAATTTCCTCGGAATTGGCCAAGTTTAGTGTTAAGATATGAATTGTGGTTAGGTAAAGGTTAGTTTTTGGCAATAATTGGTTATGGTTAACGTTGGGGAAAATGCTGAGGTTGGCTGTCCAAATGACTGGAGGTCAATGCAGAGTGCTTAAAAGGATAGTGTGTGTGAGTGAATGTATCAACATGCTGATTCCCTCCACTGAAGCTCTTGCCAATGCACTTTTATCTTTGCTTATTCTGTCGCCCTCCTATTCAACATGCTCCATTTATCCATTCTTATGAAACCTCTCAAATGCTGCCTCCAAATATAAATGGATTCAGCTGCTACTATGCCGGGGGAATTTAGTAATCGCATGTCATGGTGTTGGATTCACCCCTCTCCAAAATGGATGCCACATAAGGAACCCTCTGGGATGTGCTTAGACGGGAGAAGGGGTAGCAATGACAACTGCTGCTGGAGCTGTCAGAGGAATAATGAAGGTGATGGAAGCGAGGTGATGCTGGTAGCAATTTCATGATGTCCTGTCATTTGTTCCTATACAGTAACGTCGGTGCTGTGGCAGCAACTTTCCTGAAGGGAATCAGTGAAGCTCCTCATTCAGATAACTCCTAGGCATCCTTAATGTGCAGTAGTCCTGTGTTTTTAATGGACCAGACAAGTGACTGGTGGCAGCAGGATGCTGCAGTGTGTGTGTGAGCTGGTGGAGAAATTCTGTGTTCTTGGTGTGCATGTAAATAAGTATAGTTACGTCAGAAATGAAATTTTAAACCATAACTCAAATTCTCATTTAGACCCAATGGCAGGAAATGCTCTTGAGTAGAAATACAACCTTATAGGCATATAAGCACAGGGAGTCTTGTAGTCACAGCCTCTTTATCTCCTCTACAGACATGAAATTGCAATCAGTCTCACTATTTCACATTCTTGCAAACAAGTATTTTTTCTCCCAAATGTAAAATTATTCCTTTCCTGTACTAAAATTCTAACTTATGAAAAGTTGAAAAACTTTTCATAAGTGTATCTAAACCCTGAAACCACTTTGTTCAGGGGCAATCCAGTGTGGATGGGTATATAGTAATGTTATTTGCTTCACTGTTTAGTGTAAAGTATTGAAATTATACGTTGCGATAAAAATTGGCATGTCCCCGACCCCTCCTCCTCTCTTTACATATTTCAAAATCAAACATCGGTGCAGTTGGCTTCAGTCAGTTTTTGGGGGAAATCTAAAATGTTTGGCCTTTAAAGAACCTCATAAGGTACTTAAAGAACTTGCCGATAAACAATTCTTTGAAGACCCAGTCGATAATGTTCCTTGCTGTTGTTTCCACAGTATTTCTTGTGTTAAATTGCCACACACATTTGTAAAATCATTTTTAGGTTCATATGTAGCAAAGATCCACTTATGGTTTTGACTCCTACCTTTTATTTTCAGTGGTGTCATTGGGTATATTGATTATAATATTATACAATGGATATTATCATGGTTGACTTTAAGTGTCATCAGCCTTTTTACTATTGTTACTGTGTGTGTTTTATTGTTGTACTTTAAGTTGACATGAATGCATCCTCTTGTATCTTCTGTTATAACTATACCTGTCAAATAAATGGAGCAGAGCGAAGGTCTCATAAAATGGAAACAACTATATAACTGGCCAATTGCATTTAACAAGCCAAACTTTGGGATTTATTGTTGTAATATCACATTTAGTTTGCTTGCAGTTCTCCATAAGTTTAAACCATAATTTTCCCAAGGAGCTATATTGTCTGCAGTCAGTCCCCTCTAGATTTGGTAGTGTCTTGAAGACAGAAAAACATGCTAATTGTATAAGATTGTTTGCAGTATTTTTTTATATAACCTTTATTTATACAGGTATCTGATTGAGACACGGGGTCTCATTCTCAAGAGAGACCTGTTTCAACAACAACAATTAGTTGCTGACAGTACAGTAAAATCAATACAGTAAAGTCAAAGTTCCAAACGGAGCACATTAAAATGCTGAGAACAGGAACAATTTTCCAGAGATTTTTCAAGTGCCCTTAAAGTATGATTTTGTTGATCATTTTATGTGCAAAAAAACTCCCAAACAAAAATCACCATTCATGAAAGCAAACCCTGCGATTTGCACGAATGCTTTTATTTGCATATATTTGAATGCACATGGCCGTGTGCAGCGCTTGTTTGTGTCACTTCTTTTGAAAGGAAGTAGAAGGGGCCAAGGACAGGCAGTGATTATTGACACTGATTATCATTCAAGGAGTGAAGGGTGGCTGTGATATTTATGGATCACTTGACTGTATCAAACTCTAACTCCACTTGCTTAGGATTCCCCGCAGGAAGCTGTGGCAGTCAAGATGGCGGTGACTTTCAACTGTGTTAAAATGTCATGTTTTATGCAATATTTGTTTGCTGGTTATTTTCATGTGGGTCATGCTTTGAGGATACAATAGCATGCATGCCTTTGATGCAAGCTATTAAGTGGATTTTGATTAATGTAACAATGTCAATCCAGTAATTCAGCTGAAATTATATTGTCACCCTCAGGCTTTTCCACTATTCAGTTCTACTTCAGGATAGTACCTGGTACCTGGTGCTTTTTGTGACACCTGCTCTGGTGAGGTTCTCAGTGAGCTGAGCCGATACTACAATATTAGGTCAACAGACTGCTGCCCACTGATTGGTCAGAGAGTTTCATTACTGGAAGAGTCATAAGCGCAATGTCCAACACAAGAATCAAACCCGCCCAAGAACCGGCAAGAGCGTTACAGTGAACATACATGGCTGCTGTCTGCAAACATACACCATGGTCTGTCAATGAGTGCCCGTGTTTGGTGGAGGATCCACAGAGAGCTGGATGGAGCCAGTTAAAATACGACAGTTCTGCACAGCTGTGCTATGACAACCCTGCAATGTTGAGGAAGTGCTATGAAGCAATGGAAACCCACGTGCCTGATAAGCCGTGCCAAATTGAGCAGTGTTAGAACTGTATAATGGGAAAGTGCATTAGTGTTTATGGCCAAGATATAGTTTTTCGGCCTCCTGTTAATGAAATCTAATACTTGTTCTAATTTTTGCTCTGTGTTTGGTCTCCACCACACAGCTTCCTGCTGTGGTTGTACCTCATCAGACTGTTTAAGTGGTGACAGTGCACCAGTCTATAAATATCTGTTACTGGAAATTCAGTGGTCTAAAGTGGGAGGAGATTTAGAGGAGACTCCACAAATGTGAATACAGATGAATATCATGCTCCATTTTGTCCCATTTCCCCATTTCTCACTCGTCTTTATTTATTACCAAATACCTAATCAAATTGTGACTTATCACAAAGATATATAAAAGGCCAATCGATCATTTTCACGCGCTCCGATCCACTGAGGTACACTATGGAGTGTGTAGTATTCGTGACCTGTGAAGCCTGTGTGGTAATTTGTGTGCAGCACAAACATTTGTGCTTACATGGACCTCATGAGAAGACTGTATTTCCTCTTTTTCAGGTAAGATGTGAGTGGAATTTAATGAGAGTCCACGTGGTTAATTTATGTGTAAGCAGAACACATCTGCGGCTCTTCACAGATTCAGAACCTGGAAAGTTTTGCAAGGTCTTAACGTGGAGTAGCTGGGATTTATGACCCGTACTGCAGGCAGCCATTGGGGTTTAACGGTTTGGGGAGTTGTTCATCTTTATACACAGTCCACGGTTAAGACAGGTCACAGCACTGTACTTCATGTTCAGCTTGTCTCTGAGATCATAGATATTAATTCTGTCTTGCTTTTTTTCTGTGTCTTCTGTTCATCTTGCCCACCTCTTTATTCATCCTTCAGAGTTGTTATTCTGCTGTTTTGTAGCCTCAGTGATAAAGTTCTTCAGCTCAGGTTATCTTCTTCTCTAGGAAAGATGTACAGTAAGTGGACTAAAGGAGGGTGGAGGAAATCAGCCATGGTGCAGTGGTGAATGGGGAGGTTGCATTTCGATTACTTCTCTTCCCCTCTCTTGTGGTTTCAGATCCACTCTCACAGTGATTACATGTCATTACACACTTTGCGGACTTAACCTGAAATAGATTTGTGAAAATGTGGCCGTACATGGCTGAGAGGTGGGACAGTGCAGAAACAGGATAAAGATGTGTTGCAGTAATTAGCTCAGGCTGGTTCTTCCAAGTGGAGGTGGATCCAGCGGAGTTATGAAGGCCTTCAAAGGTGTATTGACTTCAACTGAGGTTTATAATGCACTTCTCCTAGTTAGAGTACTTGAGGTGATGTTCTTCAGCACGGTGCAGTAATTAGGATTCACACATGTGGGTACGTTGTCAGGTGTGATGTTAAAGCTGTGCAGAGAGCCCAGCTTTTTTCTCCAAAAACAATGAAAACGATTCCTTCTGCCTAATTACTCCTGTGTAAAACCCGAAAGCTCTCACCAAACCTCATATTATAAATATGTAATAATTTTTGCAAAGTATATTCATTTGCTAACCAACATTTTTGTGTTATATATATATATATATATATATATTGTTGTTCTACATTTTTGCCAAATCCTGTCAAGTTTCCAATGTCATTGTCCTCTTTCTCTACAGCTCTTCTCCTTCTGTACGACGTCACTAACAAAGCATCCTTTGACAACATCCGGGTAAGAACACTCACACTTACCTGCCTCCTTCTCCTTCCTTCTCCACTTCTCATAATACAACTCAGTACTATTTTGTTGTCTTTACATGTGCAAAACAACAACAGCAACAAAATAACCATGCAGTGAAAACAGACTTGTTAAATTCTGTAAATATGTGTGTTGTTGCATTTTAGAGTTAGCAAGCCAAGGCCAGTAGTTGTGGTTGTGTTTACATGGCAAAAAATTCATTTTCGACTGATGATGTCCATGTTTCAGAGCCACAACAACACATGGACAGGTTGAACAAGACAACGTGACTGTTTGAACACATAAAAGATGTGTATTTTTCCTGTTTTCCTGTGACAGTTGGTGGATGTATAAACATGGTGGAAAAGCTAGCATAATCATAACCCAGAAGCCCCAACCCAGAGCTCTCAAGACTCGTGCATTTCAATAAGTTCACACACTCTCACACGCTCCGAACATGACATTTCTCATGCTGAGAAGTGATGAAACTCGCCGCACATAAAATGGATGATGCTAAGGCATTTTGCTCTGCGTAGTCCATTCATACAGCTGTCAAATAGCTTTCCGCTTCAAGCATTTGTTCCACGAAGGCGCACGGATTTCAGATGGAAGATGGAAGTGAAAGAGCACGGTCAGTCAATCATTTCAATTATATCACTTAATTTATTATAATACTGGCTTAGTAAAGTATAAGTTTGAAGAGTAAAAAGCCTACCTAACCCCAACATTAGCCCTGTCGTTGACCCCAACCTTTACCTGTTTTAATTTCTCTTTAAAATTTGAGATTCATGTTACTTTGATTTACAATCTTTACTTTCCCTAATGTTGATGCCCATTTACTCCTTTTGCGTCTGTTTAATGTCCGTCCATCCCAAATGTTATTTCTGTCACTACCCTACATACCAGTGTACCTTTTTTTTTTTTTTGCATTGGTATGGACGTTACACAGTACTTCCTCTAGAGGGCAGTGCTGAGTGCCAAGTTGCAGTCATGAACAAACAACGACTGTTGAAGAATTTATTTTATTCTGCTTGATCCAAAATAGACTGACACACAAGCAGACTTTGTGGTGGAATGTAAAACCAGTGAATGTACAGTACACCGTCCCATTAATGGGGAATATTACTCATTGATGTTGCCGATAAGGAAGATTGATGTCAAGTGGCATTTTTAATATTTCCATACGTCTGCCGCAACTTTTGACATCTTGCTTCATTGGATACTCCCTTGAATTAAATTTGCCACGTTCCACAGCACACCAGTGAGTGAAGGTGAGCGCCTGGCTCTCACAAATCTCTCCACTTTTAGCCAGAAAGCCAGAACGCCAGAAAGCTCTGGCAGCCAGTTTTAAATGCCTGTATAATCATTTTCCTGACTGACTGGACTATTGAGTCTATACTCTAGACTCTGTACCCCACAATTTTAGTTGGTATTGCTCCAGTTCATCCATCATCCTGTGACACGCACAATGACGGACCAAATGAATGCAAAGTACGGACAAAAGGCTGTCACCGTCACTTTTTGCAAGGATTATAAATGGACCTTTACTGTGTTGTAAGGTACATGCAGTGCTCCTGCACCAAAGGCATCATCAATATAATATCATATCCTGCCTTTGCTAGATTTCCATGTGACTTTGGTGCTTTATTTAAAGTATTCAGTGTACTGAAAGTGCAGCCGAATGGAGGGGTTTTTAAAGTAACATGGCGAGGTGTCCGTACTGACGACAGGAGTCAGATAATGCATGATGAAGACAGTGGATGAAGATGATCACAGTGGCAGCAAATGAAAGGAGGTGACGGAACTGAAAATCATCATTAGAGCTCACTTTCCCTGAAATAGATTTGTCTCTTTGTAGTTGTAGCACGTCTGTTCTCTGAACTCTGCTCCCACTGTGATTTTCCAGCTATTTCCTGCCACTGCCCTCGTAGGTGCATCGCTCTCTTTTGATTAACGCAGAATGGAGTGAAGAGCCGAAAATGTTTTTTATGTTTCTTACACACCAAGGAGAGGTAATGGCTCCACAACCATCTGTCAGGCCTGAGGCATTTACATCTCTGTGTGTGTGTGGTTGTGCTCGTGTTAAACATGTATGGCCTGTGTGTGTGTGTGTGTGTGTGTGTGTGTGTGTGTGTGTGTGTGTGTGTGTGTGTGTGTGTGTGTGTGTGTGTGTTTGCGCTTCTGCAGGTGTGTGAGCACTGGTGCACAAATGGATTCATTAGGAGAGGATAGAGTGCAGTCTCTGGAGAGAAACAGACTTAGCTTCACTACAAACAGCTGATTGGCATCATTATGCTTTTAATAGATTCTATTAAATCCCTTTATCTTCTGTCTGAAGAGGTCAGACTTTAAGTTGCTAATGTGGGATGGACAGTGCATATTAATAATGGCTATTTTTGGGTTGTCCATCTATGAGTTTCATTCTTATTAGTGCTTTATCTCAATAACACTATCGAGGGAATGTTTTCAAATTCTGTGCAAATTACTTGGACTTGAGGATGAACTAGATTTTGGTGGTGAAAGATATATGGACTATATTGCCATGGCTTCAGAAATCACTTTCTTAAAGACCTAGTTTCTCCTTATCATCCCAACACATCACTTTGGTCCCAAAATGCAGGCTTGTGCTTCCACTTGTGAGTCCATAAGAGTAGAGTGGGGGGCAGAGCCTTCAGTTACCAGGCTCCTCCCCTGTGGAACCAGCTCCCAGTGTCAGTTTGGGTGGTGGACACTAGTTAAAGTTAAACTTAAAACCTTCCTTTTTGATAAAGCTTATAGTCAGAACTGGCTTAGGGAAGCCTGGACCATCTCTTAGTTTGGCTTCTATAAACCTAGACTGCTGGGGTAATTCCTGTGGTGCACTCACACTCACTCCTTCACACTCACTCTCTCACACTCAGGGAATGAATATGACTTTATTACATGTCATTAACCTTGTTCTCTCTCCCTCTCAAGTTTGGACTTTTCCTTCCTGTCCTCTCTCTCTCTGTGTCCTCATCGTGCAGGCTGCAGGATCCAGGTCCACTTTCCATGCTATTATTATCATCACTAACAGTATTGTTATTATTATTATGCTATGATAAAAAGTTGATATCAGTATAATTTCTTATCAACAATCTCTGCTGCTGCTTGTATAAATGACACTGTACTTCTATAAACATGACAGAACCGATTCAGGATTCTCTCTTGTGTCTCTATCTTGCTCCCCCTTTCTGTCCCCATTTTTCCTTTCACCCCAATCATCTGTAAGTCTGCTTCTGTTTCCTTCTGTTAAAAGGGAGTTTTTTCTCTCCACTGATGCCTTGTGTTTGCTCCTTATATGAGCTGTTTGGTTTCTTTTCTCTCTGTACTATTGTAAAGGTTTCAGCCTTACTATGTACAGTGCCTTGAGATAATGTATGTTGTCATTTGGCACTGTACAAATAAAATTGAATTGAATTTATGAATTCAATATCTCAAGGAACGTCTTGACTCATTTCACATTCGGCTCAAATGTGAACTACAGCTACACAAAAAGCAAGTGTTAAGAATAATTGTACAACTCTGTGAGGTCAAACCTAAGCCTCTCTCTAATCATAAGTATGAGTCGTGGGTTCTGATTCGTGTTAGTGTCCCTTCGATCAGGTTTGATTAGACAGGAGTCTGAGCACTCAGAATAATCAGCCTTTATTCTGTAGAAAGTGAGGATTGTAACGTGAAACGTGACTACACAAAGGTGTGTGTCATCGTGTGTGACGTTACACATGTGCCATCGTTAGCACAGGAACAGAGCAGATGCAAACACAGTGGGAGGCTGGTGGACAGTCTGTGTGTGTGTCTGTGTGTGTCTGTGTGTGTCTGTGTGTGTGTGTGTGTGCGCGTGTGTGGGCTGAAATCCCTGTGGAGAGGTGAGAGAGCACACCTGTTTAGCTCACTGCAAAACCAACACAGACAGACACTCGAGCTTGTTAACGTGAATCACATCTAATTTAAGGTCAGATTGTGCAGCCCTAATTTTGCAAACACACAGATAAGGAATGGCTCAATACCCCATTTCTGTGTTTGATACTGATAACACAACCTTATTTATTTCCTGATGCTGATACTTGGCTTTTGTTGAGCTGCACTCACTGGTGGTACACGTTTCTCTTTACAGATATTGAGTGGACTTAGTGAGGGATCTACTGGATGGTATGGTATGGTATTACTGGTATTACTTTTTTCTTTTCCCCATAGTGAGTCCATTGATTTTGACCAGAGTCAGAGTGTTGGATTGGCTCAGACACACACAAGCTGTGGCTGACTTGACTCTTGATTATTTTAGCAGCATTCTGTACTGTAGCAGTGGAAGTGCAATGTTCCTGGCGCTTTTACATTGTGGTGCATTGTAACTTCATTTGGCTTGTCAAGCATTTCAAAGCCCAAGCAGTTGGTTTCTGCACAAAATGTTTTAAAAGCTAGTGGCACCTCTTTTCTTCTGTGTCCACACACATAAATATTTACAAAATACACACTCACTGAGGGAGAGAGTTTTATTGGTATTGACACATGGGCACAAAGAGCACAGAAGGAAAAAAAAAAAGACCATTAAATCAATGAAAAGCTTCTTGCAGCAGAAGAGACTTTGAGATTTGCACAACCGTAAATAAAAATAAAAAATCAATGTGATGTTCACCCAGTGTAAGCTGGCACAAAGTCAGTGACATGTTTGGGGAGAAAAGTAGATTTAATAAGCAACATTGTATTAAATATTGTGAGATTAATTGCATTTACCACACACTGTTTTCTTTTGAGGTGATCCATAAATACGAACTCTCCTACACCATTTTTGTTTTAGTGGAGCGCCACCTCCATGTGCCTGCCGTATGCATTCACATGTGTGTGTGTATCGAAGAACATACAGAAGAAAATAAAGGGAGTATCAATGAAGGTCAAAGAAAACTAACTTTACCTGCAGTCACACATTTAAAACTTATTTGTATTTTAAACAAATAAGATAAACAGTGTTTCAGGACTAAAATAACAGACCCTCACTTTAAATTTAAAGGCAGAAAATCAACCGTGACACACGTGAGCACAAATTTTCCTTCCTTATTTTGGATTCAGCTGCTTTAGATGGTGCATGGTGTGATAGTGTGTGTGTTCATGTGTATGTATGATGATGATCTGCAATCTCACCGCTCGCCTGCCTGCAGCGTTGCTTCCAGCCTTTACTGCAGATTTTCTCTGTGCTGTGTTTGACACCCAGCAGTTCATCTCACACAGTTAACTCCAACTAAGCTTGTTCATAATATATTCTACAGAAATATGAACCATGTAATAGCACAGCATCATTATCTTTTATGGGGTTAACATAGATTGCGGATAAGGTTTTGCAATTATTACAAGTGCACAGAGGAAAGAAAATTACATTCAAGCTTGGTATTGTCCACGGTGATGGATGTGGGCGTTCTTAGATTTTAGCATTTTAGCATTATACAGTGTGGAAATAATTCATCAGTGGAATTAACTTCTTTGGCATGCCAAAAATGAATTATTTCCTCTGAAAGAGAGTCAAATCAATCTTGACTTAAAGAATACACTTCTTTTAAAGCTTGTATCCTCCCTTTGGGGTCTTTGTCGCATGTAACTTCTGATTTAAGAATCTGTGAAATTCTGATTATTTAGTCATCCATCCTGATCCTGCTGCAGTAGTACAGGTCGTGTCTCTATGCAGTAATTGGTTTTTAAATATATAAATTCGGCCACAGGACAAGCAGATCATGTGCAATATTACAGTTGCACCCAAAAATTAAATTTTTATTGTCTATTTGACTCCAATTAAATTCCATAATTTACAAAATGTACTGTATGTCAGGCTGTGTTGAAAATGACCTGAAACTGGCGACTGAGAGATTTGACAGGTGATAGTGACGTCACTTATAAGAAACCCAACTCCAGGTTTCTAAGCTTAATATTTAAAAAATGTAACCCTGCCATGTTGACATTTTCCAACCGAAAATTCACAGACTTCACCCGTAAACCAGGCTCCTTCTGGATGATACCAGCTGTCAGTCACGTTGACAGATGGTATTTCCTCAGGAAAATGATTACTGACAATATAAATCAAGTAAGCTAATTTTTCCACAGACTTCCGTTAAGTTGAGATCTTTGTGCAAATAGCTGATTTGCCGCCAGGTGGTTATTTAGTATATTTTGATTTCTGGGTTGACTTCATCTGGCAAACCCGAAGAATACGTCTATTTTTTTTTAATTAAATGAGACGACGTACTAGTGAGGAAAATGTTCACTGATGTTATAAATCTAGTGAGGATTAGGCTACTATTCTTGAAGATTTATGTAGAAACCAATTAATCCACTTCCCTACTGTCTCTTCTTTGAGTCTTTTGTTTGAAACGGTCATTGTCCTTGTTTCTGGGTAAAAATGTGCGCTGCCAAATGCGAGCACAAACATGGGCACAAGGTCACAGATGCTTTAGTTTACTTTACTTCCCCCTGTTTGGATTCGGAACGTTGTTTTGTTGTTGCAGTGTTTTCTTTCGGATAATCTTGCTGACCTCGGTTCCTCACTGCAGTTGCGGAACATCTAAGATAAGAATAGTGTGAACAGTTCGATGAGCGTCATTCATCATGTTAAGGACTGTCACAGTTTGAAGTCAGCAAATTCAAACTGACGGCAGTTACATTTTCCTCAGGAAGCAGCTGTCCCTCTGTGAGTGTTCAATCCACAGAACTCTGAGTCCATTTTTCGCTATTCATTTATTGAAACTTTGTCAGATAACAAAAGACTTTGAGCATATTGCACCTGTGTGCACATATGCTTTTCCAATCATATTGCTGTCAGATCCAACTTATTACTACTGCCGCTGCTGCAGCACGATGTGAATGAATATGTCCAGACTATCACACCAAATTTACACAAGGATTGTAAAGTGTAGAGTAAAGGCTTTGTCGAGCAGAGCAGCGGAAAATGATCCAGAGGCTCGATGAGTGTTGAGGCATGCAACACTGGGAATCACCAATACAAACAATTAAGGCTGTAAGAACTAACTGATAAATTGGTTATGTAATCAAATACAAAATTATCCACCAATTGCTGTGATAATTGATTAATCTTGGAATTATGAGGAATTCGTGTGATTTCAACTTATTGAATGGCAATGCTTGTATGACAGTAAAATGAATATCTATGGTTTGTAGATAAAGCAAATACAATTAAAAACGTCGCCATATTGATGTTTGCGATCAGTGATTTGACATTTTTCACCACTTCACGACTTATAAAACAGGCAAGAAAATAATCATCTGATGCATCGATAAGGAAAGTAACCCTTAGTTACAGCCCTGCAAAAACAACCAAGTATGAAAACTTTGTCACGTAATGATACGACTCCAATTGTTATGCAATGTGATGATTATTTATATCTTATTTCCGGTTGATAAACAAACGCATTTATCAACTTATCTCGTTTATCCTAGAACAAAGAATGCTAGGCAAACTTCATACATTGTATGAGCGAAAATCCAAAAGCGAATTATAGTGATGTATGATCTCCATCAGCAGGAACTGCACCATCGGCACTGTTTGCTTCTTCCTACACATGCCCACATCGCTTTAAAGCTGTACTCAAAAGAGCTGAGTCACATTTACACAACAGGGACGAGTCAGCAGATGTTTAGAACACAAGCAGAGAAACAACACAATGTAAAAAAAAAAAAAAATAGCTCTCATTATCTTTGATACAAAAGCAGAAACTGCAGAAAGACATCCTCAGGGATGCACATGTACATGTACAGCCTCGAAGCCGGAGGATGAAGGATGAAGGTTCAGTCGTCTTCTCTCAGATTTCTCTGCCAGGGAAGTGTACAGTGGAACTGGTGACATGCAGCTCTGCTGGAACACAGCAAATATTGTTATTATTGATCGACGTGGTGAAGCTCCGCCTCTCTTCTCTACCCATAACACAGGAAATCAATCAGAAGCAAATCAGAGTCAAAGGTTTTAAGGCATCTAAGGCTGTGCGTGCATCACACGCACACACGCAGCTAAATTTAATTTTACTGTTTGGGAATTAGATTAATCGGTTAGGTTTATTTGGTTGTTTGGGCCCAGCAACACTTAACCAAAATTCAAGATATTCAATTACATTCATCCACCCATTATAATACTAAAAATGAATGTACAGAAATTAAATTTAATGCTTTTAAATGTGTATATTCAAGTACATTTACAGAATACTAAATGTAAGATGAGGAAAAAATAAGATTTTTTCATATGTGGGTGCTGCCATGTTGTGCTGTCTTGGTCATTTAATGCCAGAATACACTGAAACACTGTGTAAATCATTTATAAATAATATAAATCATAACAAAAAAAATGCTCAGACATACATCAGTGTAATAAGACCTTTAATGATGAGGGACTGAATGTTAGAATGGAGTAGGAAGGGTTTATGACTGATACTGCAGCCAGCCACAAGGGGCGATCCTAAGGGTTGGCTTCATTTTTGGCAACCATCCTGTCATACATATTATAATGCGGTTAATATTTACACAATATGCAAATGCAATTGCTGACATTTGATTGTTCATATAATAGAGTTTCAAGTTATTTGCAAGTTTGCGTTGAAGATAATTTTTGATCGCTTGGGTTTACATGATTGAAGTTATAATATTAGTTTATAACTTCACGAGTTATAATATTATTTTTTAAGTTGCACTTACATTAACTACTGCACTCAATTGCAAGGAATTTAAATGTATTATTTCTATTTGCATTTCAATAAAAAAAATGTAATGATTAAAATGGCAAACCTTGTATTTCTTTGTTGTAAATTGCGATTTGAAAAGGTTTAATTGTGCAGAGTTTTTGGAGTTTGCATGTTCTCCGTGTCTGTGGGTTTTCTCCAGGTTTTCATGTAGGTTTTGGGATTAGGCAAATTGGACACTGTGTCAACTGGGATTAGCACCAGCTTCAGCGGAGGATAAAGTGGTCCTACCCTGAATATTCGCTAGTGATTGGGCCGAATTTTCTGTTCAAACCCAATAGAACGCAATCCAAACCTGAAAGGCTTTTTTGTCTTTGGGTTTGAATCTGATCTGAGCCTGACTGTCGTGTCGTCCCTCTGTAACCTGGCTAACACGACCTGACTTTGTAAATCCTAAAACATAACAAATAGCATCTGTTGTTTCATATAAATGTCATCCTGTCATGAGCACCGACCAATATCGGTCAGCCATGTCTGTGTTTCAGTATAGAGCAGTGCCACAAGAGGGCAGCACCTCTTCCATGACGGATGGTTTTGGGGAAACTGTCATGAATGCTCACCTGATCTTGTAGCCTTCAGGTCAGTCTGATGTGAATGTTTCTGTTTCGGCTTCATCACTCTGCTGTAAAAGTTTTCTTCCTGAGGTTTAGGGGAAATGTTTGTGTGGCGTTGCGGTGAATGAGCAATCATTTTTGCAATTTGTCTGGCCGTGGCAGTTTTTTCTGGGACAGGAGGTGGTATTTTGCATCGCTGAGTGGTCGCCTTCTCGTCCTCTTCATTCCTGTCACTGAAGACATCATCAGACTCTTCTGAATGAGCGACCGAGCGGAGACGAACAGCGTGGAGCTCCTCGAGTTTCACCAAAGGTTGGTGAGGAGATCTGAGAAAGGCTGAGGAGTCTGAGTGGTGGCGACGGGATGGTTTGACTCTGAGAGGGGGCTTAGTTTGACCTGCTTGATTAGGAGCATTGTCTGACTCAGACACTGGGGTTGTTTTAGAACTGAGGTTGGGAAAAACCGCAGGAAGGGGGATCTGCAGAGACAGCCTGTTGGTACGAGCTCGAGGGGAAGTGGATGTGGACTTGAGTCGCAACTTCCAGCCTAGAGGGTCTGGGCCTGTAATGGCAGACGTCTTCATGGGAGGAGGAGAGGAGCATGAAGAGGTGGTGGAGGAGGAGGAGGAGGAGGAGGAGGAGGAGGAGGAGGAAATAGAGAAGTGGCCCGGTAGGATAAGCATCCCCATGGGGGGGCAGGAGTAGCGTTTGAATGAAGAACGATTCGCTGTGTGAGGCCTACACAGAGATGCTCCTCGCTCAGGAGGCTGCGGTTCCTTCCTGTTCTTCTTCACAATAATAACAGGTGGTGTCCCATACTTACTGAAGTCAGCTGACCACCGCCGCTGATGACATTGGGGCATCATACCAGAGCTGGACAACAGAGGGCGCTCTCTTTGATCCTGGCTGTGTGTTATAACCTGTCCTGGCCTTTGTCCACCGTTACTGTCTCTGTTCTGTGCTCTGTGGCTCATTTAATTACCATTAGAACCTTTTTTTTACTCATGTGGCCACCGATGGTAGATGATTGTAAAAAAAACCTTTAAAGAGAAAAAGAGAGGGAGAGAGAGAATTAACGTATGGCAAAACAAACCCATCGTTGTGAGGACATTTTAGCTGGTACTCACAAGTCTGAAGAGCTTTTTGAATTGGAATTGGTTTTATGGTTGGCATTAGAATTAGGTTAGGGTTAGACATGTAGTTGACATGGTTACGGTTATGAGTGACAAGTGTGTATAAGTGTGGGTGTGTCTGTGTTTAAATTTTGAAAAGAGGAAGACAACACGCCCATCTTGATTTCCCAAAAACAGTTTCACATGTTTTGCAACTAGTGCCTTTTCACAATAAAGGTCAGTGCAACAGCACCCATCGGTCTTGGTTGCATTTTATATATTTATATATTTTATAAAGTTGACATTGACTGTTTATATATGGTACAAATCAGATAAATGATAAACTTCGGTTTAGCTGTTAGCTACAAAACCTAAGCCATTAGTATTGTAACTGCATTATAGCTACAGATTCAGGTTTTTTTTCCCTTTAATACACTTAATAATATAATAATATAATTTTTAAAAAACAATTATAACAAGTATTGCCAAAATTACCAAAGTTATTTTACAAATTTAAATTACACTGGCCTAACTGTTATAGTCTAACCTTAATTTAAACAGGGACCCCCTAGAAACCATTGTTCAACAAGACCTGGTCAAATCAGATCACCAGTAAATTTTAGTCAAATAAAACACAGCACATATACTGTACAGTAAAGCAAAACAACAGTCAAACACATGGACCAGTAGAAGAGAACCAGTCCAATTAAAACAACTGCAATCACAACTACTTTTAACTCACAAATAAGGCTTTAAAATGCTCTGCACAATTACAGTATTACATGAATTGGGGGTCAGTAAGAGGAAAGTCCAGTGTAAACCCTTAAAACCTGGTAAGAGGTTGGTTTATTGACCAATATGATTAATTTACTGTAGATTAATTAAACATTAAATTTGTGTAATTCTGTGTAAAAAAAAAAAAAAGTGGTTTTACCTGCAGTGTTGTGTTTTGATGTCAATTCTCCTCCAGTTTTAACTAATTTCTCTCTCATATCTGTTTCCTAATATCACACACACCCACCTGTCACCCACACATCTGCCCAGACCTGACCACGGCTTCCTCAAATGAATGCCCAGGAACACCATATTACACACACACACACGCACACGCACACTCGCACACACACACAGCTCTTTTTATAATAACAGGAAGAAAAACATTGTGAGAAAGTCATGACCTCTGGTTGTGCCACTATGAGTTAAGCAGTTGACATAAATAATAAAAGATTTTCTCTTTTGAATCATATACGAGCAGATATGAACTGTTACACCAGGTTCATTAGAGTGTTAGTTTAGTCAAATCGTCAAATAAGAGATGGGGACTGAAAAACCAGGAGCACTGCTGATCTGTCTTGACTTTATTATTGACCTTATTTTGTGATCCATTTCTTGTGCAAAGAATAGTTCTCTCTATATTGCTACCTGTTTATCTCTAAATACAACCACAGAGGAGCTGTTGCATTCATTTTACGCCCAAAACTTATTAAGATACTAAGAAAAAATATTTTGAAACATGCACCTGCAGAAATGCAGTAATCTTTTTTTTTTTTTTTTTCTAATCGTTGCAAAAGTCATAGTGGATGTGGCTCTAAATAAACTTTGCAACTGGAGTTTCTGACAGTCGGATTCATTAGTAGAACAGAACTGAATGTATGTGTATGGTCTATTTATCTGATAGACCACACATTCTAAATCATGAAATAATGTGGTAATTTCACTTCTATAAAGTTTGGCTGCAGTGTTGAAGACAAGACAGTTACTCATTACATCGCAGCATATGTCAGTTATCAAATGTGTTTAAATGTTTCTGTCTTTACCAAAGAAAAAGGGATCCCGCATAAGAAAATACTGATTAATTTAAGAATCAGAATCAGAAACTAACAAAAGGCTTATGTTGACTTTAAGAACAATTAAGAACCCATTTTTTTTTTCCTTCAGCAAAGTGACAAATCAAACCACCATAGTAATAAATTGTTTTAGTGGTTGGAACATTTTCAGAGAAAAGGACATGATCTGACATTATCTGGACACTACTGCTGACCTCTGCAAATAAGTATCTTTACAGAGATGAACAGAACTTTATGCTTTGCATTTTTTCACTTTTGTCACTTTTTCAAGTTGTTTGCTTGTTAAAAAAAAAAAAAAGCCCAAAAGCCGTATAATTCTTTACGAGTCGATCTATAAATCCTCTGCTAGGCCGTTCAGCGTCTGTACACAAAAGTGTCAAACCTGTGAGGAAATAAACGCTGTAAATCCAGCAGCAGATCACCAGCCGTCACATGTAGGCCAACACATACACGTGTTTTGCTCCCGTGTTCGTTTCTCACTGTTTGAACTGCTGACAGCGGGGGCTTTGAAGTTCGATCAGCTCGGAAAGCTGCGTTCTCGTCTCCCACTTCCACCTAATCCACCCACACACGGGCCATCAGGGGCTTTCAAGGCTGCGTGAGTAATTGGCAGGTTCACGTGTTGTCGAGCGAGCGGTGGCTGCTACAGTATAGGTGAGGGCTCGGTACGTTAATCTGGGTGTAATGAAGTGATGTAAACCCTCAGGGAGGCAGCACCGATACTGTAAAGCTGCTTTCACATAGACAAGTGTGTCTGCGTTCGGATGGAGTGCAGGATGAAATATGTGTGATGGCTATAACGGTTTATGAGTGTGTGAAACAGAGACCTGACGCAAAAATATTCAATTTCAATAAAACACATTTGCCTCTGCACTTGTCGGGCGTCGTCAATATGAGCTTATAGAGCGTTAAAGTGAGTGTTTTACTGAGACTCTGGTTCTGCAGTTAAATTACCCACAATTTGTTTATTTCATTGATCTTTCAGAAAATCCTGTCAACAATATAATATAAAAAAAGCGGCCACTCAGTGCAGAAGCGCCTTGAATGGCCATTAGGGGGTGACTCTACTGGATCATATATATATATCTAAAAAATCTATCAACTTCTCATTCAATTTCTCACATCAGTAAACAAATTTCTGATGAGTTTATGTTCTCAGTCACAATTTTTTTTTTTTACAGACTGAAGTCTATTTTCAGTAAAATACACGATAAAGCTCTCAGTCGGAGCCAGTTCTGCTCCTGGCTCCGGCCAAAATATTGAACTGGAGGGTCCAGAACAGGAGCTCATAAACCAATGAACAACGTCACAGTAGATTATTATTCAGGAAGTATTTTTAAGCTTGAATCCAGGCCAGATTTGAGATGATATGAATCATGGCCATAAAACATTTGACAGTGACAAAAAAAAGCAAAAGTAGCAGACTGTGTTGGGCATGATGTGTCACATTTGTGGTACATGGTGCCTTGAAATGCGAAATGACGTGGGATTTTTTTTTTATACATGACTCAAATTACAATACTTTAACTTTAAAATGAACTGAAATTAGTGCAACTAGGGACACGAGAGGTTATGGATGGGACTGATCCACGTCACTGTTGCACCTGGAGATTGTGGGAAGTGTATTTTCAAACTCTTTGCATTGTTGTACTATAATATGCAGAGGACGAGGTTCCTTAACGTTGCAAAGAACGAAAAGTACTTATGTTTCATGATGTGAAAGAAAACATTCAGAATTCAGGTAAGAATGTTTTCTCTAAAGAGCAGCAGGAATATTTTAGAATGTTTCTGCATTTTTTTCCCGTTTACAGAGAGGTTTTCCAGCATCTGAGTGCTGACAAAGGCTCAGCGGAGATGTTTTCTATAATTTAGTGGAAAACAGAGCGATTTGAAGTCTGAGCCCCTCAGGTGTTCAGATGATGCACTGCATCTTTTCAAAAGTCAGACATTTTCAGGTGATTTTTCCCTCCAGGTGCTCAGGGTAAATCACTCTTGGCATTGAACACTGGCATTTTAAAGCCTTGACATCGGCAACACCTGTGGGCGTCATCAAGGTGACCTCGTTGTGAACCTAATATCTCGGGAAAGGCTTAAGGGAATTTTTCTTCTAATTTGTTCCTATCAACTCAAAAATGAGCTGATTATGTTGCAAAGTCGAGGTTGTCAAACTTTTGATAGTCAAAGGCCAACTTTACCATAACCATAAAAGGAACAGAAGACTGACACAGTGAGGCAGGTAATCTTTGTGATATAACTTTAATTAGATGTCCATTAATTCAAACATTTTATTAATGCTTAAGGAACAAGGACCCTCTTGTAAAAGAGGTTTTGTTAATTACAGTAAGGCTTCATAAAGTTTATAGGAATCAAAAGGGAAACAATAATAATAGCAATTATTCAGAATTTAAAGTTTTCTGATTAAAACCTGGTGTCAGCATTAGTAATTATTAATGAAGTAAATCTGAGGTGATGATGTAAATACTGTAGCTCTGCCTCAAAACTGCACTTTTATTTTCATAAACTGTTTTTTTTTTTAGTTATGTGTGTCATTTGTTGTAATGTGTAGCTGGTTTTGATTCTGTCAAATTTATCAACTAATGTAGTAAAGCTGAGATTTGTTGCCATGCGTTGATTGTATATGATTAAAATTAAAGCGATAAAACTATGACATTGACCGCTTCACTCAAGGATGTACACTCTTTTATATATATATATATATATATATATATATGCTATAATCTGCATTCACATCAAAGTTTGTCCTTGTTTAATGGAGGCTGTGGCGTGTCTGGCATATTAAGGTGAAAACAGAACAATGTCATGACATGTGCACTTTTCTTTTGGAGGAGATTTAATGAAGGGTAACTTAACTTTCACCTGATGAAATGCTCATCCTCCTCTAATGTCATAATCTTCCCTGTTTTCTCCTTGAACTCTGATTTCCCTGGTGCATAAGCTTCATGGTCTTAGCAGATTAAAAAAGCAGATTAAAAAAATACTGAACCACAGAAAATAAAGGATTCTGAGACGTTGATCCTGCAATTCTCTGTGGCTCATGAGTTCATGTCTTTAGCATCTTAGATTCAATTTTAAGACCCAAAATTTCAGCTTCCCACAAATTTGAAGGTGCAATGGTCAGATGTGAGATTGGATTCAGATTTAATCACACACTCACAAAGTGTGTGGTATCCGCTCCGCAAATATTAAAGGGCTGTAATTACCATAACTGAAATTATTTCCATAATTAGAAACAAGAAAGTAGGGCAGCTGCCTGGCTGTAACGTAAATGATTGTTGCCTGCATATTATGGCAGTCATCATCACAGGATGGCAAAAAAAATACTGCTCAGCTACATACACAGTATATTAGAGCTTCACTAAATTAAGGAACAGCAAATAACATGTTTTAAAGAACTTCATCCTTATATATATAGTTTTTATTTTACAGTTTGTTTGCCAAATACTCGCAGATGGTTTGAGGACCTGCATTTGAAATATGTGTTTGATTATATAATTCATTACATCAGCCATTTAATAATAAACATTTTTTTACCACTCCCTCTGCAGAGTGACAGCCAATGACTGGATGTATTATGTTTTCAAATTGGCTGTATCATTTGTATATAAAAAACTTTTTTTTTTAAATTTGGTATGACGGTTGAACATATGGTCATGGTATTTTTAGGCTCATTAAGAGCCTTTAAAATTAAACAAGAACATATATTGTTTTATTATATTATATTAGATCAGGAAAAGACTTTGCAGCCTTAACCTGCATAGTCAGTGAAGGCACAAAACTGTTGGGTGGTGATTCTTAAACACCAGTGTTCCCACATTTTATGTAAATATCATTTATTTTAGTGGATGGTTTAAATATTTTTCCAAAGCACAAAATGTAAGCAAAAACTCCATCATGTACCATTGCAAACATTAGTACTATCTTCTATGAACAGGACACACTTATTTGTTTTACAATTATATAAACAGTCTGCAACTTCTATCACTTCATTTATTTAAACATAAAGAACATACGATTTAATTTTGACATAACCTTAATTTTTAAGTTGATTTAAGCGAGTGCATGCTGCATCACCTAAGTTTAATGAACTTGGCTCATTAACTTTGAACATAACTTTGATTAAGTCGAACATACAGAGGCCTTTAATAAGGTGATGAGGAGGGGAAAAGTTGCTTCTTTCCTTATCACTTCCTCATCAAAGAGTAGTTGTGCCCTCCATTTGTAGTCAGAACACGGGATTTCCATCTTGGAAACTTGGCTGCCACCATACAAACACTGCTACTTTTACTGTTAGTAGCGCGCCAGTCATATTTGTTCCGCATTAAATCCGTCATACTGTTTTTTAAATGTTTATGTCTATACACTTGCGTCAACTTGAAGCCGGTGAACTCGGGGTGACGTCGACCGCAGTTCCGACTTCCGACCACAGCGCAGAGAAGAGGCAGTAATGCAACATTATGGACACCAACTGCCAACTTGACTGTTTGACTAAATTGAGCTGAAATAACAAGTTATTTTATTCGTTGTTTGTCATAAAAAGTTACTGCATTTTTTAAAGTGAGTATTTTTAATCCTTACAAACAAGCTTGACACTGAGCTCAAACTTTGCCTGCCTGCTACACAGTGGAAACAGCAGTGTTCCTCAGTGAATGGATGAGTGCAGGGACGCTGCGGTCTTCACTGATACATCTTTGTCTAAAAGTTGTGTGAAAGTAAGACAAAAACAGGTTTTCTCAGCTTCTGTTTTGAGTGTGAACTACTCACAAAGTTCTCTATAGTAAACTAGCAATAAGATCTCTGTAGGAATAAATGAGAGTGAGGAAAGTGTGTGGGTTTGTGTGGAGTCCTCAAGAGGCACTAAGTGCTTCTTAACCCAGTCAGGAAACAAAGAGCCAAGCGACCTGTGGTCTGTAATTGGAAGAAGATAGAGGAGTAGAGAGGTGGAGGAGTGAAAAGGAGAAGATCTGGCGGAGGAGGGGAGGACGAGATGAACTGCAGCGAATGACCAATAAATCTTTTTGTCTTTATCTTTCTCTCTCTCTCCTTTTTCCCTCTGTCATCTCCTCTGCGCTCTCACCTTGTCCTTCCTTTCCATCATCCATCCCGGATTCTTCTGTCTGCACTCGATTACCATCTGCAGGCATGGCTGACGGAGATCCATGAGTACGCTCAGCAGGATGTGGTCGTCATGCTGCTAGGCAACAAGGTGAGACAACATGACAACCCAGGGGGACTAATGGACAGATGGACTCGTAGAAGGAGGGGTCATGAAGTGAGGTGGATGGACGGATGTATAAATGGTAGTACCTGGGAGTACCTGCAAATCATTTTACAAAAATATGTGTTTTTGCAACATTGTACGTTAACCCTCCTTCCTATTCGTGTGAACACGGTATCTCAATAATGTCATGAGGAATGTTTTTCAAATTTGGTACAAATGTTCAGTTTTACTCGAGCATGAATTGTCTTGATTTTGGTAGTTGAAGCTCAAAGACCAAGGTTGCAGTGACCTCATAAACACATGTTTTTCCTTGTATCTTTGAGACGGCTGCAGGAAATCCTTTCAACATCCACTTGGTCCCTTAGATGAACGGATTCTTTTGGTGGATGACAGTCAAAGATCATGGTCATTGTGACCTTACAAAGCATGTCTGACATTGTAAATTCAATTTCCCAGGAACATCCTCAGGAAATGTCTGGCAGATGTGTTCTCTTGGACTCAAAGAGAAATTCAATAGGTTTTGGCTAAAGGTCACAGTAACCTCATGTTTGTTTGTTTGTTATTTGACTGAATGTGAAAGCCCACCTGTAGGACATTTCAACAGACTTGATTTTGATGATTCATTTGATGGTCAGAGGTCATTGTGATCAATTTTTTACATCAAAGGCAACAGGTTTGCTTTGAGGCAGTCTTTTCAAATGTGGCACAAATGTTTCAAGGTCAACAAGGAAAAGAATGGAGACTGTTGACGTGTCCGCCAATTCAATGTTCATTGAATTTTAGAGCAGCCATCATATAAAAATGGTATCAAAAATTAAAAAAAAGATCATTGCGACTAAAACAAGGAACATTACAACCAGGTAATGAAATTCTGCGATACAAATGCTTTGTATTTAGTCTTTCTCATGTGTGGCCATTGTGTTGCAGGCCGACTCCACACATGACAGGGCGGTGAAGCGAGAGGAGGGAGAGAAACTGGCCAAGGTGAGGGATGTGGCTCTCACATACGTGTAATTCGACACACGTAAGGAGGACAATTAACCTGCTGTGCTTAATCTGTCCGTACAACCACGCACATCCTGAAATGCCCCTCTGTGCAGCAGCCGAGTCTTGATTAGCATGTATAATTATGCATCCACAAACACATATTGTTGTTATTGTTTGGCATAAATGATTTGGAGGGGGCGGTGTGGAGGCTGGCTAACTTAATTTCCCAGTTTGTTTCAGTCAGATAAGCTCTGAGTGGTATGTTAGAATAAATATGAAATGGAGCTGTCAAGGTAACAAACACACAGTGGACATGTCGGCACACAGACACACAAAATGAGATGGGTATACTTGACAAATTAAAGTGGGGAGAAATTTTGATTTGTAAGACAGAAATCACAGTCACTTGGAACTGTTGTTGATTAATGGTGTGGATGTGCACTTATTCCTCCCTTCATCCCTCTTAATGCAATAGCTGTGAACCAAAACTCCTGATAACATAACGAGCGTTTCTGTGTCTCCATGCAGGAGTTTGGAGTACCCTTCATGGAAACGAGCGCTAAATCTGGACTGAATGTGGAGCTGGCCTTCACGGCTGTGGCCAAGTGAGTCACACCACCATACACATAACAGCACACAGCAAAGATCACTGTGTCCTCGCAGAGAAATAATGATTTTATGTAGAAGGAGCACACAGAGATTTGGAGTTTAGAAACGCCTACAATGGCTCTTAAACACACTCAAACTCAAACTCTGCTTGTGCTTTGCTGACAAGATACCCTAATTTTTCTGTGAGCATTTTTAGGGCAAAAACAAGAATATTTTTAAAAAAAAAGATGACTGTTTTAAGACTTAAATGGATGGATGACTTGTGTCCATTTATTCTCAATGTACAAAATAGACAAATTGTCATGAAATGAAAAAGTACATCACATATGGACTGTGCTATCGTGTAGTGCAGATATTGTTTGGAGAGCAACCTGTCCAATCATAGATCAGTCTCACCTGTCAATCAGCAGCAACTCAAATAACCGATTGGGTCATTACATGTTATGTGAGATTCTATGTTTCAGTGGGGGATAAGTTGGCAAATGTGGTATTGAATTGGTTTCCAATGGTAACTCGCAGCAATAACGTTAGAGGGTCAAAAACCAATTCAACATACAGATTGTGTTTTGGGTAGTTGTAGACTTTTAATTTTGACCGATACTGTGTGTGCAATTCCAGTATCACAACCTTAAAATTATGAAACTGATATCAGTGTGATATAGCTTTTATCCATATTTAAACAACTTATCTGTGTTATCATCTCATCTGTGCTGATGTGTTTACCATTTGCCATGACCAAAAGTATAATTTTACAATTCATGCAGTTAGAGCACCTATCACATCATACACATTATATACGTTTTCCCTTATCGCTGATCCAGTGATTTTGGCCACAGTCTGACCAATAGGATACTGAGTATCGTTTCACCTCATCCCGATTGCCTCATTCACATTGAAACAGAACTTTACTGACATGATCTTTTTCCCAGCACGGCATCGTTTCAAGAAATGTCTTCATCTACATAGTGGTTGTCACTGTATGTTGGCACTGTGATTGGCAGATGGCCTGCCTCTCGCTTAATGTCAGCTGGGATTGGCTCCAGCTCCGCCTTCATCCCCAGAGGATCAGTGGTGAAGGTGATGGATAGAAGGAGGACAGGTGAAGGGCTGTTGCATAATATATATAATAGCTATGAAGGAGATGGGCATTATTTTAAAAAAGAGCAGTCAGGTGACATTGGTGCAAAAAGGGATTATTATATTTTATT